>JAVQJL010098684.1:0-17232 GCA_036024295.1 Nannoperca obscura
CTCTCTCTCTCTCTCTCTCTCTCTCTCTCTCTCTCTCTCTCTCTCTCTCTCTCTCTCTCTCTCTCTCTCTCTCTCTCTCTCTCTCGCTAGCTCTCCCTCACATGTGCACTGACACGCAAGCGCCGCAAACACACATGGACATTTTACTTTCTTGCCCTTTGAAGGGACACTCTGGGCTGGGAGTAATAAAAAGACAAATCCCAACACGCGCACAGAAGCCCTCAGCGATTCTTGAACTAGGATTATTGGTTTGTTTGCTTAGCAAATTTTTTAAAACTACAATGAAATTAGATTTATGCCCCAGATCATCAGTGAAAACACTGGGGATATCCTGTGTTGTCCAAAGCTAATGGTGCTCTGTGGTGGGCCTGTTAGCGAGACTCACTTGCTCTCACTTCTGTGGTTTTCCACTAGGCCTTCTCGATAGCTTGTGTCTCTGTTTAGCTGTCCAGTCACAGATAAAGTAGCCATTGATATTATGTAGAAGGTGCTAGTTGGGTCTTTTTATATTCCTATAACTAAATGTGTAAATAATTGATTAGCACAAACACAGATCACAGTTCCAGTAATTTGTCTGCTGGAAGTCTATGTCGGTGTGTGTTTTTATGTACCACCCACATGTCCAGGTGCCGCCACTATGCCGGCTGGCCCGTCGACCACTGACAAGCCCCAACGACTTGTCGGCCCCCCTGCTCTGCTACCCCCAAGGGCTAAAATTACCCTCAGGAATGTAAACAGACTGCAGAGTAAGCACACGGCTTTCTGTGGGCCTTCGCCTGCGACCCGGGCCAGTTCAATTTTGGACTCGGAGGCCGAGGTTGAGGGCGAGGATAACTTAACCTGGCTTTGGCTGTTTTGTCACAGCAGTTCTCTGTTCAAGTATGAGGACTAACACAGTGTTTCTGTCTCTGGTCATAGTAATCAAATTGGCTGACTGCAAATGTTCTATGCAACAGCTGAAAAAGACATCTTTTTTTTTCCTTCTTTCTCCTTATATTTCCTTTCCCCTTTTCATTGTAGCAGACAGATGGGCATTCACACCAATTCATTAGGTGTGTGGGGTAGCTGTAAGCGGTGGAGTCTGGGTGAAGAAGTTCACTGGGCCGGGTGCTGACATGTTGATTTAGTGGTGGTAACACGACTGCACTTTCAAAGGTGCTGACTTGGACGAAAGCCAGGCCTCTTTTTCTCCCAGGGAGACATTAGAGGCCACACTCTAATTTTGGTTCTACTCAAGGATGCAGAGGCCAGTAGGCCCTACACAACAAACATTCACACCTGCCTTTCCATGCCTAAGTTTTGATTCAGCCCTCCCTGAAGTGGCAGCCGAATTTAAGCTATAGGACTGATAAGGCTAACATAGAGATTCAGCCAATGGATTGTATTAATGGCATTAATAATGTGAGGTGTTCCTAAAATAATGTGTGTTTAAAAATAGAGAACCGACTTTCATTGTTTTTATATACGTTCATCATTAACTGTGTGCGTTTAGCTTGTAAAGTGACTTGCAGCGTCATGTGCAACTTGCTTGTGTTGAGAGTGCTTGTAGGTGCTGTTGCATAAGCGTGCATGTGGATGTTTATATGTTTGTTTCAATAGCACAACAAGATGTGAAAGACAGACAGCCAAGAATCAGGCACACATCCTATGACCTCACATATAAACATGATATCATCCATACATAAACACACATAACGCTGTTTGTCTGTTGGACACACCAGGTTTGCAGGCGCCTGGTCAGGCTGACGCTGCCCTCGCAAGGGCAGATAGGGTTACAGTACAAACTGTTGTTGATTAGGGCCGTGCCTATAGTGGGGGATCATCCTAAATTGAAAACACATTAGCCGCCAGGGTTAAGGGCAGGACTAGGACCAGGGCTGTGTGGGGCGAAAAGCAGCGGCAGACACAAAATGGCTGTCCCTCTGCCTGCCTTTGACTGTGTTTCCCCAGGGACAGGTGGCAATTATCATTAGGGCTGCTGGGAGTTCACAATAACAAGTTAAAGGAGCATGTATCCCCCTGACACTGTGGTCCTCTCCGTTTGCACAGCCTCCCAGCCCCCAGCCTGCGCGCCTTCCACCGCGGGGAGCTTCCTGTCTCCAAGCAGAACTTACAGACATGGAGACTCATCAAAGGCCAGAGGGACTCTCTGGACAGATCTCCAAATTAGCACTCTGGCCAGTGTTTGACTTTGGAGACTAATAAGTCTCATCTGAAAACAGTAAATGCCTTAGAGACATTTTTTTTTCTTTTGTTATTTTTACTTCACGTATCTGATATATGAAGGTCATGTCAATCCTGTGCAGTGTTTGCATTTAAAATGTATTTCATACACATCCAGACTCACAGACATGATTTTTGCCTACTCAGGATTTCAGTACAGTACTTGCATATGAGACACCATTTGCAGCCATTGCAGTAATAGAATTTAATAATATCAGCATCAAGTGTTAATGAATACCCACTCAGTGTGTCATAACCGAAGAGATCAAGCCATTTTCATGATGTAGAGGGTCATTTTAGAGGATGGGGAGTCGATATCTGAGAAAAGATCAGGTGAGCTCTGACCGTCTGAGTGTTAACCCTCACACAGCCAGAGAATAAGAAAGAGGCAGCGCATTCTCATTATTACATTCATGTTACAAAGTTAAAAGCAATACTGTTTGTAAAAGAGGAATGATGCACAGAACGTTTTTGTCTGAAGTATAAGTTGTTCCATAACTCCAACCTAACTTTAGCATGGATTGTTCTGGTGTCATAATAGAGCTGTCGTCGGTACGTTGTTTTGTCGCATGCAGCGTCCTCGATGCTGTTTGGACCAACTTCTGAACACTAAACAGACAAAGCTGAAACCAGACCACACTTTGTTTGGTTTCGCTCCACATCCAAAGCAGACCAGAGTGTGTCAGTGTGCGTTGGACCGTGACGCCGTAGATCTGAGAGGGGGAACAGCACACATTACACACAACGCACACTTGTCCCTCAGATATGTGTTGCTAATGTGGTAGGCGACATGCTCAGTTAAGGGACTTAACAAGTTCCAAACACTGATTGAGACTCCTCCCTTTGGCTGGAGAATGTTTGGGAAGCATGAGATTGTACAAACGGATCCTAACCAGGACCAAATGGCGTTGTGAGGCGGTGCTTTCTGTGTCTTGCTATTGTGCTATCACAAAAAAAACAAGGCTGATGCTTATTAGCTCGTGTGCTCATTCACATAATCATGTGTTAGCCAAGTTATCAGTCAGTTGATTGATATAGGGTCTGTAAGATTGTGTGTGTATGTGTGTGTGAGGTGGTAAGATTTAGGTTAATGTGAGAAGGTGGCTGAGGTGATAGGAGGTTGTGAGGGAGATTGAGGTCAGAGAAAGTGATAATTCGTTAGCAGGAGATAAAGATTGCAGAGTCCCATGGTACAGTGCTGTGGGGGGAGCTAAAGGGTGTTAGAAGTTAAAGCTTATTAATACAATAATAAGAATTCATATTTTGTACTATTTATCATTCAGGAGAAAGTCAAATACTTAATGTGCAATTAGATTAATTGGTATTAAAATCTTTTGTTTGTTTTGTGGATTTTGCTGTGAGTGACACAAAGTTAAAGTTAATAAAATCATCACAGATGTGTTTGTTTCTTCAGTGCTCGTAAAACATTTGTCCCAATGCAGTAAGTAGACACGTCACGAAAACAATGTGTCTATAGGGTCGGGTAATATATTGGTAGAGCACGGTACTGTGTCATGATTTAAGTCAGTGTTAAATTTAAATTATTAAATGTTATTTTGTCATCAAAGCAACAATACTTTCAATTTGTAATGGGTTTAATTGTCTTCTGAAAGCACCAATAGCCAACTCCAGCATTTTGTTACCTTATAGAAACAACAGAAAAATATCCCATAGGCCTATTTAGGTTTAGGGTACAGCGGTTGCTATGGTTACCAGATAAATTACTGGAATCCTCTAACCTCTCTTCTGGCATTGGTGTCTTGCAGTGAACGTAAATGAGCTCCTAGTAGAACATACAACTCACAGCACACTGACTCGACCTGACCTCCCACACCCTCCATACTCGCGTATTACACCTCCACACCTCTACGTTAAACTTATCACTACACTACACAAACATACATGTGCACATAAAACACTCTCTCTACCTCCAACAGTGACAAAGACGAATTCGTGTCACGTTCCATTTTCATATCGCACCGACAGAAAACATAAAAAATGTCGGGGAGAATTACACCTGAAAGAAGATGTTTTATTTTTGATTGCCCTCTATTCCACCTTAATTACGATTGTGCGCTTCGACTGCCTTGTATTTGTGTTTTACATACCTGAGCATGAGTTACACTTTTCCTCGCCCACAAAGACAAAAGGGGCTGGTGGAGAGAGAAAAGGTGGTGTTTTATTCTTAGTTCTACTCATGTTAATAACATGAAGGTTAACTATTTCATTCAGCTCCTGTTATGAATGGACAAGTGGATTTATAGTTTGTAGCAACGGATTATTTAACTCCCTGTTCGTGGACGGCCCTCCGGGCAGAGCAAGCCTTTAAATGTCCTATTTGTGTGCACGGAAGCTTGTGTTATCAGGGCGTCTTCATCATCAGGCTGGCTGACTTGCTGCAAACAGCCACTGTGAGGCCATTAAAATACACAAGCTGGATGATGCCATATCACCTGGCATGCAGGCTCTGGGTCACTGTCCCCCCTCTAAATCTCCACACTTACAAACTCATCACAGAACTGACCCTGCAAATAAACTCTTATACAAACATTTTACCTCTGTCTTTTGCTATGTACATAGTTCTTCTGTCTCCAACACAGAGACTTTTATTCATCCATACCTTTCACCCCAATCACTCTCAATGCTTTCTGTCTGAAAAGAAGTTGAGCAGGTTCCATACTTGCATTTCAGGGAGCAGAGAGAAGACTGACTCAAGCTAATGTTTGGCAGTGCTTTAGTGGGCCTACCTTGTGACCTGATGTATGGATGCTGAAAACAAAGAAGTCTTTGTGGGGAGACCTCAGAGACATAGAGTTCACTCTCAGGTAGAGGCTTACGCTGTCTAAATCATTGCTGGGGCGTTTGTTTAAAATGGGTGACTGCGTGGTATGTAAAATGAAGTGACGGCGTTTTAAAGTCGAGCGTAAATTCATCTTGATTTTATTGATAATCCATCATGTCGTGTAATATGTCTTGGCAGAAGTGCTCGGCCCCCAGTTTTAGTAAGGCTTTTTCTCACCAAATGTGGCAGTTCAAATTAGCCTTGATCTGTGTGTTTGATAGAAATGTTAATGTTTTTTAGGAGGGGGGGAGCAGGCCTCCTGTCTGACCTTCAGCAACCTCAGACTCCTCAGAAAATGAGAAGGTCATAAATAAAATCAAGAAAGCAGGTTTGCACATTCTTTGAAGGCTACAGTTAGTATTTTATTGTGTTTGTATTAGCTTTTGCAGTTCTTTTTTTTTATTTTTTAGATAGTGCTCTGTGTAAGTATGCGCAGTGCATTTAAGTGCTCAGCTCCGTGTCTGTGCATGACTTGCCGTGTGTGTCTGTGTGTGTGTGTGTGTGTGTGCATGTGTGTGCAGGCAGACACTAATAACACTCCCTCTTCTCTTCTCCATTCGAGGGTGTTTTTTTTATTTTTTATTTTTGTTCCTGAGTGCCTTTGCTCTCATTAAGCTGGCTAAGTAAGCTGCTTGGCACCTGCTTTAAATGCGATCACCACCCGCTCATTAACACTAGCGAAAGCACTGCTGGCAGCAGCAATCCACGCCCAGGCTCGTCAAGTGGCCCCTTGCTGAAATTAGCTACATTTCACAAACAATTTCACCAACTCGTTACATAGTTAAGTGTTTATTGGAAGATGGCTGACTCTGACTTAGAGCCGGTGTGTGCATTAAGCACACGCCAGGTTAAAATGAGCCAGCCCACATAATAAACCATAATTTGCCTACAAATTGAAACTCAACTTCCATTCACTTCCTCTGGCATTATAACACGCAAACTTCAGAGGGACTGTAGTTAATTATAATTGCTCCTTCCTTGCTTTGAAGCTTTTTCTTAAGAATCTCATACTGTAGGTGTCAGCCTCAGTCTTGGCCCCCGCAAGCGTTCCCTTCCCCCTCAGTGCTATTGTTTGTATTCCTAGTCTCAGATTTTAACCTCAAGGTCCCTGTTGTATTGACTTGTATTCAAGTCTGAGTAGGATTCAAAGTCCATTTATTTTCTTTACGGTATGGAAAGGCCTTGGTGACATGGCTCCCCTGTGTTTATAATTTTGCTTTTTTCAATTTGTGCTCGGCCTCCCCTGACAGACAGACATGATGTATTGTACACCGCTGCCTTATCTGTTGATGTACAGTTTTAACCTTTTCAGAAGGTTGCCTCTCTCCACTCTGTGCAAACCGGTCTCCCTTTTTTCTCCTTTCCAGCCTCACCTCCCCGTCCAGAGCACAGGAAATACGTACAGCACGGGCAGCTGAATAAAAAGAAGAGCATAACCCAAAAGTCATCTAATGTAAATGTTTAGGTTTAGTTTCCATAACATTTCCATATTAAGAGTTGGCGGCCATGTGCAGCGGTGAACCATGGAAACGATGAGAGTTCGTGGGGCTTGAGCTTTGCGCAGTGCTGAGAGGCTGAGCTATGTGTGTGACACTGTGATGAACTTTCAGTGTGCATCTGTGGGCTTTCTCCTGGGCTGTTAGCTTTGGCCTGTTTGCTCATAGATACAGCACCGTAAATCACACACTGTAAAATGTAGAATGCAGGGATGGGGTGCAGAAGCATGTACTGCTGCAAGGGCCTCTTGGAGTGAGTGGTGTCTGGATGCATAGTCACAAATTATTTTATGCATGTGTCTTGTCTCCATACAGGTACTGTATGTAGAACATGCACTGCCTCAAGGCCCAGTCAACAGAGTGCATTACACACATAGATGGCAATGTCAGGACAACTGATTCTCGCACTTGCATTTATAATTTATGTGGTTAAAATACCTTGTTGAAGTTGTAAGGTCAACCATCTAGGTATTTAAGATAAGTTCATAAATTATAACCATACAAAAGACTAAAGATGTCCATATTTTTTATTAAAATAACACCATAGGGTGTTTAAGTCTGTGTTTTAATATGAAATGATTGATCACAGGTTCAAGGTTTTATGCACTTTACCTTGGAGCTGAACTTCTGTTGCTCTCCGTGGCCCTTTGGCTAGCTTCCTGTCTGGGTCTCCAGAGGCCCCACAGCATTGTTAACTGTCTGAGGATAGAGTGTCTGGGACCGGAGCACTGTCAGCCCCCTGAATCTGGTCTTGCATGTGGGGGCTGAGGTGCTCTCCGTTCAGAGTTCAACTGTGACATGTCTTTATGCATGGCAGCTAATGTTCAAAGAATAGGTATGATCTATATGAGGCAGAGAGGGGCCACCGGTGGCTCTTCGGGGCATAATAAATAGCTTGAAAGATGATTTACTGCCTTTGTGAAGTAACGAAATAACGTTGCACATCCCCGGTGAAGAACTCCGTTTTAATTGTTTCTGCACCTTTCAGCAGACCTTCAGGTGTACAGTAGCTACAGTGTCTATGAAACACAATAGTAGCGAGATGATGAGAGAGAAAGAACAAAAGATAGCAGTAACAGGGGGAAAAAACATCTTATATTTAAATAGTCTGAACTTGACTTCTCGGTTGCTTGGCAAGTCATTATTTATAGCTTTTAGGAACTGCAGTGCTCGCCAACTAAGGAAAAGTTGCTTTGGCTTTCAAAGTGAATGTGAATGAAACAGCTGGACACTGTTGGATTGGAACATTAACCACCAGATGCAGTGTGTTTAAGTCTCAAACTTTGTGCTGAACTCGGTGTGCTCTGCTATGTGCCAAAAGCTTCCGATGGCAGGATGCGGAGGCCTTGGTGTGGAGCTTTGTTATTTCACAGATTATTATTATTTTACTGCCATTGTAATGTGATCGAGTGTGTATCACCCTGTCAGAAAGATCTTAATCTCCTTGGCGGCTTTTTTTTTTTTTTTATTAAGCACAAGTTTCCTGGATGGTGATCAAAGGAAAATACCTAAGCAAACGTATCTCTCTTAGATTAATCTTGTTAGTGTCCCATCTTTCTATCTCTTCACTTACTTATTTCAGCTTTTTTTTTTGTTATGCCTTCCAAATCCAAAATCAACAGCCGTAAGCATTTTGCTGATATGAATTTAAAAGCAACAGTATCAGTCATTCATAGCTACTTCACAACCCTGAGATGACAGCAATGATGTACTAACAAAAGACCGACTTTGTTGCTTTTGTTTTGCACCGCAGGTTTGGTCCAGGCCTTGTGATCTACTGGTATGGTTTCATAGGAGAGCTAGACTGCCAGAGAGACAGAGGTATCCTGCTCAAAGACTGCTTCCCTACGGACATTGTCACCCTGTGCCACGCCGCCCAGCAGGACCGACTGCCGCAAGAGCCGGAATAAAAACAAAAGAGTGAGAAGAGATGAGAAGTGGAGCAAAAAAAAAAAAAAACTGGACGGAAAGAGAGAGGGAGATAAGGAGGCGGGAAGGGTAGGAACGGGTGGATACCTAGATCCGGAAGCAATTTGGATTTCCTGCAGTGTGAGACTGGCAAAAATCTGCTCTGAACTCCACCTGACCCTCTGTCTCCGTCTGTCTCTCCCTTTCTTTCTCCCTCCCTCCCTCTCTTTCACGGACCCAGAGCTACCACATGTAAATACACAGCAGCATTCTGTATATGTGACAGCACAGTCAGATTCATACCTGCGCGTGAAAACACCATCTTGGAGGCTTTCCTGGTTTTGATGTGCTCCTGGCCCCTGGATAGCCTCTCGCAATGGACGGCCAGGGTGAGAGCCGGGGCCAAAGCAGGACATATGGCCCTTCCTTATCACACCCAAAAGCCCTGGCCTTTGTCACTCCTTCCTCCTCTGCTCCATCGGCAGATAAGAGAGGTGCGGTCCGGGGGCTGGGTGGACGCCTGACTCTCACCTGCGTCACTCAGTGCCCTCTCAGTCACTCTCCAGGGTGGTAAACAGGATCGTTTCTGATTAAAGCCGGTCTCAATGTGACCTTTTTTACTTCACGTTATAAAATCTATTGAGGGCCCCAGAATTGTTGTTAACACTTTGCAGCCGCTTCTTTTGTGTGAAACTGTAAATTAAATAACTGTAGATCTTCACATTTTGGGGTAGTTTTTCACACAGCTCCTGCTAACCTCAAGTACCAACGAATGTGATGAAATTTCACAACAGGTGTTCAAATTATACTCATAGTCATACTGTGCTGCTATTAAGAATTGTCATTATCGTTAATGTGTTGAATTTTTTTTTGATTAATTTAGTGTATTTTTTGATTAATTGGTTAATCGTTTAGTCTACAAAATGTATAAAAATGATAAAAAACAAATCACAATTTCCAAACCAGTTCAAAACTAAATATTGAATTTACTGTGATATAAAGCAGAGAAAAGAAGTAACTCCTCACGTATGAAAAACGTTTCTGTCTCACAAATCAAAATTATTAAATGATGATCAAAATTATTGCAGATTAATTATCTGTCTTTTCATCAACTGATTCATTTCCGCACTGATCATAGTTTACAAGGTTATTTATTAGCCTTAAGTCTATGTATGTATATATATATATATGTGTGTGTATGTGTACTGTGTTAGCTAACATTTGCTAACATCAACAAGCAAGCCGAGTATCCTGACGTTCCACTGTTCTCCACACAAAGGATTAAGGCATCTGTTGAACCAGAGAGTTGAGGTCACAGTCAAATAAAATGCAAATGAATTAGGTCTATATGTCGCCTCCATTAGTGCTCTGTAGGATTGTAAAAGAAAATGTCACCTTCCAATCCACAATGTTTAAAAGAAGGGTTTTCTTGTACAGTATGATTTTATAAGTGTTTATTATTAATAAATACGTTTTGGTGATTTTGAATGTTCTTGTCATAAATATAAACATAATATACTCTATATACTTTTTTAAGCTATGTGAGAGCCCACAGGTACATAGAAACATCCAGCAGTTGTCTGTTGCACCGCCTTAAAACCCCGGCACCTTTTATGTGCACACAGCAGTGAATGAAATGCAGCCGCAGCTAGGGGAACCAGAAGTGAACATAAAGTTGAGTGATGCTTTTAGAGGCAGATATGCACTGCCTATAGGGAGTCCCTGTCCTGTCCTCTTCTTTATGGCACAAAAAACGATAAGAGGAAAGAAAGTGAAAGGGTGAAGAACCTGCCACCACCTTAGAGAATGCATCGTATAATATGAGGGGAATCATTTTACACGTGTATTGTGCACCCTAACTGTTGCAGTACTGAAACTGAGTAAAGAAGAGAATTTGTTTCCTAATATCACAGATCTCTCAGTACAGAGGCTTTGTAGCCTCGCCTGTTGTCTTGTGGACGGATGGATCAAAGCAGACCTCAGGTGAAAGTTATAGTGACATATGAATGAAATGATCTGCTTGTCGCTGGAGTGGGTCTTCAATCTGACCCACTCCAGTTCTGTTATTAAAGAGAACCCCCTCCCTCACATATAGAATAAAATGAAGCATTTGTTTTGCACAGTTATGCACTGCTGTTATGTTATGCAGTTAGAGAGATATGGAATGTGGGGGTTAAATACCACTAAAGTGTTGCTTGATTTGTTACCCTTAAACCTCTAACCCTCAGCCGGCTCCCATCTAGGCCTTGATCCCTCCATGAGGAGGCCAGTGGGTCAGTGCGAGGTCGCCAGGCGGCCATGGCTTCCTCTGTCAGGCCCCCCTGCTCCATGTGGTACAAAACAACTGTCCCCATGTGTCCAGCTAAACGCGGCCCTATTGCCTGGCCATGGAATGCTTAGACATCAGTTTATGGCTCCTGTTGGACACAAAAACAGAGCTATTTTACTCCGGGAGGGAAAATTCTCTGTTGAATAAGAACAGAGGGGAAAAAAATGGAAAACAGCAGATTCAGTTCCTCTCAAGTTTCAAGCCTTCCTGCCATTGTTTTCCAAGATGGCTGTCGCACAAAAGAGGAGCCAGGGTCAACTCCTATAAATTAGGTTCTGCACACAATGCAAACTAAATACAGCTTTTTTTTTTATCTACTTCAAAGGCAACGGCTGACATCGGTGTCAGCTGATAATATTTCCATGATGTGGAGTGCAAATATAGACAAAAAAGTTCCATGTGATGATTTTTTGGAGCCAGACATCTTTATTTTGTGTTTTCCTTGCCCCTGTCTCTCAGCTCTTTTTAGATTCATTGTTCTTGTCACAACAATGGGGCACTCGAGTGCTCTCCAAATAAGGCCAGTTTGGAGGGGTCGTTTCCTGAGGCCAGGAACACCAGTGGTCTGGAGAAATGTGATCCCCGGAAGCATCCAGCAAGTACAAGACTTAACATACAATATTTTTTCATTAAAGAAGATTTTTGACTTACAGTAATATATGAGGAATACTGGTTATCAATTTTGTGTGAAGGAGAAAAAATTGAAATGTTATTGTGTTTTTTGTTACAATATTGCCAAGGAACTACATGCCAAACGATTTAGTTACACATTTTATTCAGTATTGTAATATGGATTACAGTTCTTTAATCTGTGACTCCCATGCGTCAGATTAGTTTGATGCAGTTCACAGCATCCACTCTGTCTGGCCTAGACCTCCAGGCTATTGGAAGTCCACTATCCACTCATCTTGGCCAAATCTCTTCCAGATCCCGCTGTTTTATGCTTCTTCAGCCAAGCTGCTAGACAGACCACTGAGACACAGAGAATGAGAACGAAGAACAGAACCAGAGACAGACTGAAGGGTAGGTTCTATCCCTCCAACAGACCACCAAACGGACTTCCTCCACACTCCTGTGTTATTTATGTGGAGAGAGCTCTGGCCTGTTTCTGCCCCAGGCAGCATAGTGCTTTTAGTAGGGATCCTCTCAGCCTGCAAGACATCACAGGGTGGAAATAAATAAAAGTTCTCCTGGAAGAGTCAGAGCAGCCAGTTTGAAATTAAAAAATGATTTTTTTTTTTGTGGGCTTGAATAACAGCAATGGGAAAGAAGCAGCCTCTCTGCCCTGAGCTGAAGCAGATACGAAGAGATTTCCTTTTTATTTTTAGAAAGCTCTGCCTGCTAATCAGAGGCTGTTATTTAAAAACAACAATGGATCATGAGAAAAATGGTCTGGGGGATTTTGAATGGCAAAGCAGTGGATGTTTGATTGACAGGACGGAGGCCAGATGGTACGTTTGAGGGAAACTGAACAACTATGACACATTAATCCACTCAGAGGGGTGGGGTGGGGGGGGGGGGAGAGATGTGGGGGCTAGTTTGGTTTAGTGATGTATGAGTCACTGGTGGCGTGGGACAAGCAGAGACACGGCCGAGAGCTTCAAAAACCTAAAAATCCAGAGCTCTGAACACTCTGAAAAATCACTCCTGACACTGGTGTGACCTTGGACCACATGCACCCAGGCCCCGGCCATTTAAATATTCCAGTTTTGACAGCCCTAAATGAGCAACTCAAGTTACTTTCTGTGAAAAGGAACAGCTTGGCGGTGGGAAACTAAATATCTTAGATGGTATACTACGTTAAAGAGGAAGGTGTTGACTGGGCTTCTTGCTAATTGAGGTATTCCATTTAGAGCCAAGCTCCCATTTGTAAAAACAGTGGCGCTTGCCTTGTAACCCACGCCTTCAAATAAATCCAGGAAGCATATTTGGAGTTCCTTCCAGTGAGACCCGATACACCATGTGTCTGTGGCCATGGCTGAGGCCTGTGAGTCCTGAGTTTAGCCAAGATGTCACACATCAGCCATATTTTACACTGGCTATTTGTGCTTTTAACATACATCGTCTCGGATATTTTTTTTTTTTTAAAAGGAGGAGGTTAATACGGCAGAGGAGTTTGCAGGAAATAAAGGGTCTGTGGTTGGAACCACAGGGGTGACAGCCAGCACGGAGACTGCCTGCTCTAGCATTGGCTACCGGAAAGGTCAGCCCCCCCTGAGTGGCATTTGGACTGTGACAGAAGTGACCCAGAAATTGTGTCGTCTCCCGTTCTCAGCAAGGGTCCAGAGGAGGCCCAGTAACATCCACAGGTGGAGGTACAGGCCAGCATGGGGAAGGGTGGGAGTGGGAGTGGGGGTGGGGGTGGTGGGGACAGCAGCGTGGAGGAGAAAGAGGCAGCAGCAGACGTATGAGCACCAGTGACATTCTAAAAGATTAGAGCTGTGTTGTAGTAAAATATGACTGTGAGTGTAGTCGGGGGGGTTAGTTGCAAGAGGCTGGAGACAACATTTGATTCAGCCAAAACAAACCTTGGCTCACCCTTTCCCTTGTCCTCTATTTGAGAGCATGATTGCCTGACGAGAGCTGTCGCAAGCTTGTTATTATGAAATAAGTGCACTTAGGAGGAGGTGGGGCTACTGTACAACGGGTGGCAGTGACCATGGAGACAAGCGTAGCTATTATGGGATGCATCGGGCCACGGCTTTTGATTGGTGCTGACAGCAAAGCTTGGATCCAGGGCACAATCAGAGCCGCTAATCCAGCCGATAGCAGTGGGTCTGACCCGGCACCCCGCGCTCATTCAGAAGCACCCTCGCATTCATCAAAACAAGCCCTGTGATCATTTATCACAGCACAATAAGTCCTGGCTGGCAGTCATAAGGCACAGATGAGACGACTCCTCCATTA
Organism: Nannoperca obscura; assembly: GCA_036024295.1. NCBI lineage: Eukaryota > Metazoa > Chordata > Actinopteri > Centrarchiformes > Percichthyidae > Nannoperca > Nannoperca obscura. The sequence goes on from JAVQJL010098684.1 coordinate 13,706, forward strand.
TGTACAGACTATGCTTAATTTTGGAAATATTTGAAAGAGCAGATGTGATTGGTTATTTTATTGAATTGTTGCCACTGGCAACATAATATTTTTTGTGCTGGGATGTTGTGAAGGGCACGGGATGGAAGCAGCCGTTTAGCCGGAGGAGTCGAGGAAAGGAAGGAGCAGAGAGGGAGTTAAAAGGAAGAGGTTGACTGGACTAAACTTTTAACTTTTCTTTTTCATTTTTTTTTTTTTTGTGATGCTTTACGAGTATTTTGTTGGGCCTTCACCGTGCTGAGCAATTAAGTGTTTGGCTGAAAGCACGGTGCCAGCTCCAGTGCTCCTCAGCTAGAGAAATGTGGGCCGTTTATCACTTTTACAACTATTTTTCAACCCCAAAACACTCCACTCTTGGGCTGGATACACCCTCACTGCTGCCATGTCCTTGAGTTCCTGGTGACAGGTAAATATACACTTCCATCCAAACACATGTCCCACATGGTCTATATTTGACTTATGGGAAGTCAGCCTGCGAGGGGGTCGATGTTGCAGTTCATTTTTAGAGGCTTGATGATGTCATGTCGCAGTGCACTGTGGGTTACGGGCCTGTGAACCTGTTACTGCAAGAAAGCAACAGCCACTCCGGCTGTCCTGACTCCGAGTCGGTGACGAAAAGATAAGGCAACGCCGTGCGCCGCGGTGAATCTTTTACGCAACACTTTGAGGGAAACTTGAATGAGCCGAATCTTGCACTCTCTCTACTGTAACTCCCAACACACATCACTCCACTGACAACATCCCAGTCCCACAGGGATCATCGGCAGGTCACACAGGAGGGTAGAATGAATGGAGCGATGTGATGTTGTCATTCAAATGCAATGGATCACTTGAACTCCATTGCCCTGTTGTAATGACCCTGTGTAAGGACCTGTAATGTGGTTTTCCCATTGGGTTTGAGGGAAACCCTATGCCGAGCCATTCAGGTGCGCAATAAAGTGCTTTTCACTTTCTGAGGACTTCCTGTCTCCAGTGGCGTTCTCCATTAACTCCTCACAGACAGACAAGAGCCTTTCTATTGGCCCAGACGCTCTTTATCGCAGCAGTTATTCCCCCCAGGTACGGCGCTACCTGGCCTGCAGATAAGATAGGAAGCCGGCTGCCTGTCATTATTGGCAGATGAAGGCTATCTGAATATTGACAACAGTTTACACTCCTTGTTGAGAAACAAAGTTGGACTTGTGAGGCAGTGGCACACAGGGCTTTTATTGTGCGGAGGAGATATGAAAACCCAGGTTCCCTGTGGTCACACACCCAAATAGCCTTATGTCACGGCTCGCCCTCCCCCTCCCTCCTCCACCTCCACCTCCTCTTCAGCTGGCTACTATTTATTCCCACCAGCTGTAGTGATTTGCTAAAAAAAAGTTCTTGACACCAGCTATTCCTTTTCATCACTGCTGCTTCCGACTGCTAACAGGGGCCATGCTACTTTTTTTTTTTTTTTTTTTTGTTTTCCTTCTCCTGACTGTGTACTGGAGGAAACGCTCCCTTATAAACAGATCTAGAAACACACACGTTGAAGTTGTCACAGAGAAAGTGGGTGGCAGGTACAGAATTATTAAATGTGGTTCTTATGAATCCCCTCGCACAGCAGCAGCCGTCGACGTTTTCTGCACAAAACACCTGAAATGTCAAATCAAAACGGGCAGACTGACCGGAAGAAGAGACGTTTCTCTTTAAACAGCGACGTGGACGCGTTCACGTGCTTTGATGCAGTCTGGGTTTGTTTTTTGACGAGAATCCGGAGGGGAATTCAGCAACCACGGGACTCAGTCGTTACGCATCTTCAACGTTTTCTCAAAATGTGTGTTGCGCTTGTGATATTACCAGGTTGTGTCTACAAAATGACACGATGTCAGTCTCTGCTGAGAATTAATAAATGACGGTTGTAATCTTTTTTTCTTTTTTTAAAGACCAATTATAGACGGACCACTTCCTGCTTTCGGGTCGGCACATTTAAAGTGGCATAATCCCCGAAGTTGCTACTTGTTCACAACTTGACACGCGGATTATTTGTCTGATTTGACCTAATTTGTCGAAATATTGACAAATCCCGTTTCCACTTTGAGACAAATAGAAAACAAACCCTTGCTTGGTTTCTTAAAAAAAAAAAAAAAAACGATTACAAGATATCGACAGCGTTTTTCTTTGAACATTAATGGCAATGTAGAAGCAAATGCGTTGAATTTAGTTAAACGTAATGATTGTAGGCCTAATTTATTTTTTTTTTAAATAAATTTTTAATAATGTAACCATGTTATAAAAATATGGATAATAAATTCCAGGCAATAAAAATAATAAATAATAATAACCAGCACATATATCAAATATTATTATTACTATTATTATTATTGTTAGGCTATTATTTAAAGCAATCGTAGCCGATTGTTGGTCGTTTTATAGAATAAATCATCTCTTGTTATTCTAATCGTTATTAAAGCAGTCTAGGCGACATAATGAAGTGGACCACCTCTGTGTCTCCTTGATATTTCCTCCAGAGGAAATGCTAGTCTGTAACTCCATCCCAGTGACACCAGTCTCCCTCTCCTCGCCCTCCCTCCCCCGTCTTTGGCCCTTCTTTTTTTTTTTTTTTTTTTGCCATTTGAATGTTTTGAAAAATAAGGAGAGGTTTTAACTGCCATCCGAGACGATAATGGTTACCGATTCTATACTTTCAGTCATAATCTTCAAGTGGGCCGTGATTAATGATGCCAGTGTTCGCCGGGTCCTTCAGGCCCCTGGCTGGATGACTTCAGCCTTGCTGCCCTGCTCTTCAAATTCTCTCTCTCTCTCTCTCTCTCTCTCTCTCTCTCTCTCTCTCTCTCTCTCTCTCTCTCTCTCTCTCTCCCTCTTCCCTTTAAACACACACAGTCTCGGTCGTGCACTGCTCTTGCAGAGATGTTGTGGTCGCATATTATGAATTGCTCATCTCTCTCTCTCTCTCTCTCTCTCTCTCTCTCTCTCTCTCTCTCTCTCTGTGTGTGTGTCACACACTCAGGAAGTAGGGAGCCGGGCAACAAGTCCCCAGGTGCGATTTTACCATCAACGTGGCCGCCTAATACATGCATAAGGGGCTTTATACCTGTGAGTAAATATGAGATGAGAGGCTTTGGAGGTCACGTTTACTGCAGCAGGTCAGATCATCTTAGAGGGAGAAGATGGCGCGAGGCCTTTTAGCATTATTTCTTTCTTTCTTTCTTTTTGTTTTGTGACGACAAATACAAATGATGGAAGAGTGAAAGAGCGGAGATATTGGGACATGTATCAGCGCAGAGCTGATACATGTCCCAATATTTAAAGCAACAAAAAAAAACAAAAAAAAACCCCACACATTAACTTTGGCCTCCAGAAGGGGTCGCCATCATGTAAAAACAGTGCGCCCAAGGGTGTGGTGGGGAGGGGGTCTCCGGCTCTCTCTCTCTCTCTCTCTCTCTCTCTCTCTCTCTCTCTCTCTCTCTCTCTCTCTCTCTCTCTCTCTCAAAAAACAA
>JAVQJL010098701.1:0-15380 GCA_036024295.1 Nannoperca obscura
TCACCTGACCTGAATCTGATTGAGCATTTCCCTTGATGAAGTCAAAACTGAAAGGAAAATGCCCCAAGAACAAGCAGGACCTGAAGACAGCTGCAGTAGAGGCCTGGCAGAGCATCACCGGGGATGAAACCCAGCGTCTGGTGATGTGTTCCAGACTTCAGGCTGTAATTGATTGCAAAGGATTTGCAACCAAGTATTAAAAAGTGAAAGTTTGATTTATGATTTTTTTGTTTGTCCCATTACTTCTGGTCCCTTAAAAAGTAGGAGGCACATATAGAAACTGTTGTAAGTCATACACCGTTCACCTGATTTGTATGTAAATACCCTCAAATTAAAGCTGAAAGTCTGCCGTTTAAACACATCTTGTTTGTTTCATTTCAAATCCATCGTGGTGGTGTATAGAGCCAAAAAGATGAGAATTGTGTCAATGTCCCAATACTTATGAACCTGACTGTATGTTTGCACAGAAGGAGGACTGGATTTTATCTCCATCACTTACCTGCAAATTGCATTAAGAAATCTTTGTGGCCAGGATGGATGGGAGGAAAAATTACAGTAAACAATAATGCTATCATTTAGCATATAGTAGGCTTAGCCTTGAAAAAATGAACATACTCTAATTTAGACACAAAATCTGATGGTACTTAATCAACCTATCATTTCTAAGCTCATATGTAAAATTATTGAAACTAGTCTGTGGAGCAGAGATACCATCAACCAGGGGTTACTGTAGAAATGCTGAATAAATCGAATTTGCAGTGGAGCAAATGCACAGTGGGCAGCACTGGAAGGTCTTTTGCTTATCCAGTACATTTTATACTCATGCACATCACACTTACTGATCTCTTCCTGTTTGTGTGTAAAGAATACACTTAAGCTTCAAGTTAATATTATCTGTTTTATGGGGCACACTTTCACAGTACAGTATTTGTATTTTTAAATGATACGACAGGCATAGACCATAAGGAACAGCTGCTGTGTTTGCCCTCAAGATCCTTGATTCATACGTGTATAACATTTGCCCTCAAACTCAATGAGAAAGGTATACAGTGGTCAGTGTTCGCTTCCTTTTTTGTTCAGTTCATCAACACTGAGCAACAGGAAACACACCCACAAATTTCACATCGACATTAAGACCTTATACACATTGACAAAGCACAAAACAACCTTGTCACAGCTCCTTGGTTCTTCTCACAGTGAGTATTGACTTTACGCTGTAAATGGCAGAACATAGGCAGTTTAACTGTAGGCTAAATACTTCCAACTGCATTAACTCTAAGATTTTAGTTAACCTAAGTATGTCTTTCTTGCATCAGATGAAGCTGCCCGCCCTGATTGATCTTAGTCTTATATTGATATTGGCCTCTAATTCAAAAGGTGGGTGACAAACTGTATTAAGTTGATGTGGTTGTTTTGAATTTTATCTCGTGAAGTATGCACTTTAATAAATATAAATTGTGGTTTGGTTTTAAACACAGGTCAAACCTGGAATGTTAGTGTCAGTAGAAACATTAATGCAAAGTTGGGCTCTGACGTGATCATACCATGCACCTTTACCTATCCCACTGAATTCCACACTGATGATGTTGAAGTTTACTGGAAAAAAAAAGATAAGAAAAGTGAATTTAACATCGATGACGTCGACAAAAATGCATTCATTTTTCACACAAATAACACACTGGTGCATAAGAATTACAAAGGAAAGACCACGCTCATTGGAAGTAAAAACAAAGGAAACTGCTCCCTAAAGATCAAAAACATCAGGGAGAAGGAACCAAATATCTATGTGAGAATTATTGCAAAGGAAAGGTACAGTTTCTACAACGCATATGTCAGCATTTCTGTGTCTGGTAAGAATTTATTTCATTAAAACCTTTGATTTATGATTAAAATTATATTATATGCCTGAGTAAAGGGGAAATAAAATGTATAATTTGCGTTTCTCCCACAGAGCCAGGTGCTACACCAGTCACTCTTGAACCAGGAATAATGTTCACATTTATATCATTTGTTTCTGTGCTCCTCAATTTGCAAACAGGCTGTAAATCATTTCCTCAATAGTAACAAAGAAACTATATTGAAACAAACTAATTTGTTATTTTTTTTAGATATTACATATTTAACCTATGTGTCGACTCCATTTTCCACTGCTGGAATGAACGGAAGTAAGTGTAAGATTTACACAATTTCTTTCTCAGAACAGTTTCAGAAAAATATTCAATAGGTCAAAACCTGTTTTCAATATTCTCTATCCAAAAATCCTTCTTCACAGCAATGAATCCGACTCAGGGTTCTTCAACAATAATGTATACAGCCATCTTTGTACCAGTTGCTGCACTTCTGATCATTATTTTTGTCACTGCGATTGTCTTCTACAGAAAACACAAAAGGTAACTTCCCATTTAGCTCATTTGTAAATTGAGTGTGGGTCATGCAAGAAGCAAAAGTATTTTGGTTTCACGACCTCGTGTTATCTTAACGTAAACCATGTGCAAACATTTTAATGTCCCCCTAAAATATTTTGCTTATTGTTACGCGATGTCACTTGAATGTTTCACCTTCACTGATGGATGTGCTGTTTGATGCCATGCGGCTGTTTTTAAACATCTACTGAAAGGGGAAGGTGTCTTTAAATGTGTTTGTTTACTCTATCTTTAAGCAGACCTTACTATGCTAGCATGGTAAACTGATAGGCCAATATATATATATTTTTAAACCTTGCATAATTCATTGTGATGAATAATTTCTTCCACAACACGTCTCATAGCAATATCCTATTTTTACAGGTCACAGTCTTTAACCAGGGAGGAATCTGGATATTATGCAAATTTTAGCACAACATCATCAAACCAAGTGAAAAGGTGACAGTTATTTCACCAGATATATACATGTGAATTGCAGACATAATTACACATTTCTGATCTCCTGTTCTTCAACTTAGAATAAAAACACTTTGTTTTTGTCTTTTCAGAGAGGCATTTGTCAATAAACAGGACAACAAGAAAGTCTGTGAACCCAAGGTCATTGATGAACCTGTCTACATTAACACTGAGGTACAATACCCCCACTTAGCTGGGATTTAATATCCTAAGAAGATGGTAGCTAAGACAAGACCCACTGACAAGTCCCATAACGCAGAAATGTGTGTTGTGTCAACCATCTGTGCATCCTCATGTACAAAACAGGGAACCACTCCTAGAAAAATTGCTCCACAGCACAACTAGAGGTCTAAAATGCAACAGGATACCTTTAATGTAACCTAATTTGTGTCTTTGCAGGCCGCTCCAGGTCATATTGATGAAAGTATGGATCACACAGACAGGATATATGCAAATGTGGATTATTCAAAATAGCAGAAAAGCTGCATTTGTCATCTTTTTTGACTTAATGTTATGCATTTTTTTGTATTCTGCATTATGTTGCTCACATGTTAATGTCTATGTAGGAACATGTGTCATGTTTTGTAGGTTGGACGAAAAGAACGCAGAGCTCCCTTTAAGTGATTTTATCAGATAAAGACTACATGTCACTGTAAAATGAAGAAGAGCAGAGTTACAGTTATTCTTTATTTACTTGCTTATGATTGCAGAAAGTGTGAGAAGCCAGCCAGGAATGGATTGTAAAATGTGAACTTGCTTGGTTCATGATATATTCTTTTTAGATATTTTTTTCAGACAAAAAGCATGCCTGTTATTAGTCATTATAGTATTTTTCACAATTCCCTTTGTAGAGGTTGCATTAACAAACCAAGGTTTTGTTCAATGTAATCATCCCACCTCTCCAGTCTGGCCACGATGGCCTCTTTCTGCTTTACTCCAATGGGGGCAAAGGTGGGGCAAGAGGGATGGCTCTGGGTGGCGCAGCTCTGCCCCAGAAAACAGAGGCTTCTGAGGCAGAATGTAAAGGATGTCACAGTGGTAGGGTAGCCGGGTGGTGGTTGGACATGTAGCATGTTGCACATTCATGCATGACACCAGAGTTTGTGTCCTCTCACATACCTGTTTACCTTTTAATTAACCGCAACTATGATCTTTCTCTAACCATAACCAAGTATTTTAGTTAGCTAATAATAACCATACCTTAACAATACTTATTCACCATAACCATGATCCTTTCCTAGCTTTGCCATGACATGCGATGGTCTGATTGCTTTTCATGGTTGCTTTTTATTGTTTATATGTTGCAGTACAATAAAAACTGAGGCCTGCCAACGGTAGTGCTGTTTTCCACCACTGAGTAATACAGGAAATTATATCACATAGGATTTACAAGCTTTGTGTAACACCTCAAGCTTTGTGTAACACCTCAAGCTTTGTGTAACACCTGTTTTCTGAGGAATTTATTAATGTAGTCTTCTAATCTAGTTAAAAGCCTGAGGATGTAGGGGTCATATGTTGCAAGTTCCCTTAACACATTTTGGATTTAGTGTTTGCCAATTCACTTCCTGTGTCAGCTGTGCTGCGGCTGAAACTTCAGTTTTTTGTTTTTTTCTCTCATTCAGTCACCTGAATTTAAGTTATATAAATTATGGATTGTACCAAAATTAAAGGGCTTAACATGACATGGATGACATTGCTTGTTCTCAGTGATCTTGTCTGCTGCTCTTACACTGCGCTGCAACTGTTGTCAGTTGTGTTACTTTTCCACAGTTGCTAAAAGCAGTTTCTTTCCTTTTCTCAAAGCTGTAAACACAAACAACAATTTTCAGACTACATTCACAAAACCTCTGACTTTTCTTGCTAAAACAGTTAAATCTGTGCTCAAAACTAAACTATGTTTTCAAATCATACAACCAGCCAGTCAAAATAAAGCCACCACAGAGCATTCATTGCACACTATATAAAAACACAGTGTTCAGGGTATGTAGCTCCAGAAAATATGTTCATTAATAAACAATAAATGCATTGAGCATTTTTTTTTTAATATAAAGTTCCCCTATTTAGTGGATTCAGCATTTATATACAGTAAAATAAAGTAAAGAGAAAGGACAAAGAAAATTAAAAGCCTATTACAGTAAAATGGAACAGCAAAATCAAATTCATCACGTGATTCATTTGGCATCATGTCTTTGCGCTGGGTCAGGACTTCATCTAGATCGCAGGCAATGTTCTCCCTAGCCAGGCAACGGGGAAAACACCCTCTGGTGTGCCAGATCCAACCTGGGCAGGACTCCACACCGACGTCACCACAGGCCAATTCCACGGCTTGTGTGGAGATTTTCCCCGGTTATAGGGTTGTCGTTCATATACTTTCCACAGCCATGCAGAGAAAAAATATTTTATTTGGTATTACAAAAAACTATTATGCGTTCTCTACCCTTTGTGTTTAAGCTATGACATCTGAGCTTTATTTGTGTTTAACTTTTGCCACCAGTGGTTATGCATCACAAGTGCAAAATGTGTTTGTGTGTGAGAATGTTAGAGTTGTGCAAAATTAGTCAGTGAGATCTGGAAATTGTGTCTAATTAGGTGAAGATTGTTTATGGTTTCACCAAGATTCATTAAATGGGTTCAAACCACTGAATCAGAGACTGGGGTTTGGTGTTTAAGTTTTAAAATTCCCCTTGCATATAAGGCACATCCATAAATTAGTGGTTAGTTGTAAATGACTGATGTACTGATCAGTAAAGAGGCGTATTTTAACAAGAACCAGTTTTGAATTTTCAGCATCACATCATAATGTTTTCTTTAGAAATGTAAATACTTTATTATTGAGAAAAACTAAGTCCATGCACAGACATGTCAGTGCAAATAGGCTTTGGAAGATTATTTACACCAAACAAAGGAGGCTGACAAGATTTTGCTGAAAACTATGACTTTCTCACCCTTGGTTATCAGTGTCCTCCATACTTGGCACTGGTTTATCATCATAGCTGAGAGACTGTTGTCTTCCCAGGGTTTTACTTGCAACACTATTTCTAAGTGTGGAGTTTGTTTCTTATGCATCTCTAAACTGTAATTTATCTTGTGTGACAAACATATGTCTTTATACTTTCTAACAGTATATTACACCATTCAATTGCTCCAACTGTCGCATGTTGTAATGATACATCCTTGTCTCCTAGAAATAAATGTTTACCTGAGTGTTACCTGCAAACATGTCAATCACAGATAATGTCTGTCTTTTTTTACAAACTTTAAAAACATCAGGGTAGCAACAATTTTGATGTTTCATTACCTCATTTGACTGAATATCACATGACTTTTCAGAATTAGGCAGTTGTCACAATTGTGCAAGCCTGATAAGGATAAGGAACACATGGAATGGACCCAAATGCTGATAACCAAAGCAGAGCAGATGCAGATTTTAGTAACAAAAATTAGGTAGAAAGGCTTAAGGGTAAGTGAGGCAGGAAAGGGTCAAAACCAGAACAAAGCAAAGACACCCCATAAGAAGCACGCAGGAATCCATAAACACGGAACCAAAACAAGAAGCGCAACACAACACATGTAGTGAGAGGGTGATTGGGGAATGAGGTGCAGGTGGGGAGATGACTGAAGAAATGTGGTTTACTGTTGTATTTCCCTTACCCGCCAAACTGGTAAGAAGCTAAATTTGAATTTGACAATGTAAATAAACAATGGATTACATCTTGTAACTCATCTATACTCTCTAAAAGGTTTTCTCTCTGGCAAACTGGGTAGGCCTTAATTGGTAGACTTGAAGGCCTATTGTTCAGAATAAATAAAATGTTGACATTATGCCTTATGCCTTTACCATGCAACATTCTTTTCTTGACACATCTTTTTCCATCAGTAAAACAAACTGTAGCGCCTGTGCATCACTTGAACTTAATCAGTGGAATTTCTTTGTGTAGCTGTTTATTTGTTCATGAAAAAAGCAACAGTAAAATGTCAAAAAGAGGACAGACAACGACAAAGATATCACATATTGCAACAACATCGTCCCCTTGGTTTCTGCTGTAGCTTTATGAACACTAACTCACACAATGAGCTCAGTGCTTTGTAAAACACTTAGTAACATTTGCAATTTTAAAGGGGGAAGTTAGACTATAAATGTGACATCCAAAGACACTGTATGAATCTCACAAGCGCCGTAAGTGAAAGTGTATTCATTCAGCCATTGAACGGATCAGAGGTGAATAAATGATTGCGTTACACAGCATTGTGTTGCGTTAATACAGCAACACAAATACAGTTTAAGATGCTTTTCATTGTCTTTATGCTTTTTTACAATTTAAATTTCTCTTCCTCATCAGTGATGGAGCTGAACGTGTGGCTTTCCTTTCTGTTGTTACTTGGTGAGTAAAATGATGTTGCATAAAATACTTTATTTTCATCTTACGATGATAAGTCAATGTTCTTTCTTGTTTTTTAGTGATCCACTCCTCCAGTCCTCAGTGCCAATGGACAGCAAACGTGCCACAAAAGATTTCAGCCCTGCAGGGCTCCTGTGTGGTTATTCCCTGCTCCTACCATTACCCCAAGCCAATCTCAAAAAAGATCCTGAACAGGTGGAGGGGATTCTGGATGCAAGGGAACAAGGTCATTTTAACCAGTATCCCCAAATATCAACTGCCTGTGGAGTACAGAAAACGAACCCAGCTTTTGGGAAATCTGAAATCATTTAACTGCACAATGCTGCTGGATGGGGTCAGGATGACTGATGTCGGCCCTTTCTACTTCAGGATTGAAATGCCGCAATACAGAAGCTTCTCCTACATAAACAAAGCAGTGTCCATTGATGTCATAAGTGAGTATTGTACAGATTATTTCAAAAAAATTTTAGGCAACACACTAAACATTTTTTGTTAATATTTTATTCATTGTGTTATGAGTCACTTTGGTATATTTAAACTCTGCAGGTGATCCACAGCCTCCAGCTATGTCTGTGGAGATAAATGATGAAGTAAGAGCCTCCTGCTCTGTGTCTCACACCTGCCCATTTATGCCCCCTAAAATCTTCTGGAGCCGCTCTGGAGCCGTCACGCACGAATCAAAGATGCTGAATCAGTGGAAGTGGGAAACGGTGTCAACCCTGACCTTTAACCCTCTACCCACTGACTTCAACAAGCCTTTAAACTGCACAGTGCAGCATAGAGGAGGGAAGCAGGTGGGGAGCTCCACAATTCTCTGAATATGACGATGTCAGTCCAGTACATGACCTAAAATCACCTTTTACCAATTAATACATTTCCCATGTCAAAAATTGTCAAATCTGTAGTTTAATGTCCATACTGGTGTTCATAGTCAAAAGAGAAATATTACCCTGAAATGGCAAGATGACAAAAGTGAAACTACTAAGTATAAACTATATACACTATGATTTATGAAACTCAATCAGTCAGCACACTGTAATGTAATTTGAAAGACCAAGACATTACATTTTAATCAATCTCACTTTCATGATTAGTTATTTACCACCTCATATCTGGTGTGTCATTAAAGATCAGAGCACATTTACTTCAGATGATCTACTGTTTAAGGCTTCTTTCAAGTTTTCCAGTTAATATTTCATTCATGGTTTCTTATTAATATTAAATACAATTTTAATTGAAATTTTGTTGTGTTTATTTGTTTTTAATATATATGATTGTGTTAAAACGGGACGCTAAGATGGGGAAGGATGCCCCTTTAAAAACATTATCTGTTTAGTAAAAATATACTTGGTGTTTGAATGTGACTTCAGTATAATTGTGCATAAGCCCAGTTTTGGGGCTGTGGTAATGTCTAATAAATGTAAAACCTATTTTAATAGCAAAAAAGCTAAAGGTACATCTTAACCACTACACCAACTACAAATTGTATTATTTACATAACTAACATAAGTGTATTTGTTTGTTTGCTTAAAGAAAATCTATGAGTAAATTATGGGTTACTCATCACTAATATAAATCAGCAGCTAGCAAACAAGCTGAGTTTGCTGTTTGTGTCATTTATTCATTTTACACAGCAATATAAATGAGACTGCATAAGAATATATGTGTGAAGGGGTGTCTTACCCTGGTTGAATAAAACAACAACAAAAAATGTATATTGGAAAAATCTGTTTAATTGTCTGTGTAGGCATATATCTTTGTCAAAACACTCAAATGGCAACAATTTTGATCAAGTTACCTCAAAATCTAAACAGAAGCAAGTAAAATGGATGATGTAAAGAAATTAGTGTCTTTACTGTGAACAACACATAGACATTAAGTGAACACAGACATCTTCCCCCACCTTACCCAACACATAAAACCAATAGCAAAACAACAATTGTCTTGATTGAGGGGAAAGATTGAATTACCTAAGCATATCAAATATTTTTGGGGACGGATTTGGTTTGGCATTGAGGTGGATGTAGGTCAGGTATGAGACCTAGAGCACAATCTCTCTGGTGAAGCAATATGCTGCTCATTATGTAATTTTAATTTAATTGAGTTAAATGATCAAGTATATGCTGGCTTTGAATCTATACTTGTATTTGTTGCTTCATGGGTTTTGTTGCTAGTTAAGCCTCAAGATTTCTGTACACAACACAAGTTAGCTGATACTAACGTGGGATCAGGTGTTTGGGCTGTTCATTGAGGAATAGTATGTCTCCCAAAGTGAATGTGTTTACAGTTTTTGGTCGGTTGAGGCCTGGAGTTTGGGCTGAGGTTGGTGTTTGGTTGTAATTGTGTTTGAAATGTCTGACGTGATCACTTCAACACTCTCACTATTGACCAAGATAGTGACCAACTTCCTCTTTATCTTCCTGTCAGTTTACCATTAACACACTTTAAAGCCACACAAGGGTTTTTCCAACACTGATCACACAGAGGAATATTTTCTGTTTCATTGTTTTAGTTGATTAATGACAGAATACAATCTGTGAAGGGGCATGCACTTTAAGTGTTGCTGTCATGTTTTCAGATACATTTCCAATACAGGTTTTCTTAAAGTCATTAAAGGCAGTTGTGACTACCGTTTTGTGAGGCAAGTGTATAAACTGTATGTTGAATGCATCTGCAGCTTTTATAGCAGTGTACAAAAAGGTCAGCTGTACTCGTTATTTCCCAGGAAATGGGCATTTCAAAACGGTCTCTAGCTATGTTCTTATCTGTCACTATCTGCATGCTAGTTTCACTTTTTATGCAATCATGCTAGCAAAGGAGGAAATTCTAAAGGCACACTTGTGCAGTAAGTGTTAATGTATAAGAATTAAAGAGTTACCAAATATATTTGCAGGTAAAACATTACAACACTTCATTATTCTTCACAATAATGCTGTTGATCAGACACGCAGTCAGCAACAGTAACTGCAAACAAATTAATTGGAATGTTATTTTTAGACTTTATCAAGGACTAAAGCAGAACTCAGATTCAGACTCATGTAACAAAAAAAACTTTAATGAAAGGCAAACTGAATTAATTAATATCTTTTCGTTCTTGACCAAAGGCATATGGTAGTTATGACGGGCCCCAGTGCATGCTAGTTACTAGTTATGAAGCGCACGCGCACACATATACATTATTAGGCGTATAAAGGCGAAATGATAGAAAAATAAAGCCTATAGCACTCGACTAGACCAAATAAAAAAACAAACAAACACAATGTCCCGCCAACTGGCCAGAGGTTTGGCATAAACCCCACCAAACGATGGTTTGTGATGATAACAGCCTTATTTCTGCCATATATCCTACATATAAAAATCGACTACACATTAACAACATCTATGAATACAGACTGCCATTACACTGTGTGTAGGGCCTGAACACCAGTCACCGGAATGTCACTCGTTGTCAGTTCAGCTGAAATCTCCTCTATATCCTATTATTCATAATGGGACTAACAATGTATGACCAATGTATCACCCAGGGCCCATTGTAAGTGCTTTTATAATTCTCAACAGCTGTGACTTTAATAGAAATAATACTACAATAAAGTGTAATTCTTTAAAAAACGGATAAAAAGGCACATCTGAAAAGCCTACCATAATGTATTTATAGTCTTGAAATGTATATCAAATACAAGAGTTTGATATCTTGACGTTGGACGCTGCTTGGTTGTTGACACACCACCACTAAGAGCAGCACCGTCGGGCCGCTGCATGTAATTTAGGAAGCTTAGCTCCCTTCTCCTCCTGTTCTTTTCTTACTGCCGCTCTTATGTTTCGGCATGATGACACTATGCTCCGTGTTGCAGATGTGCTTCTCAACTTGTCTTCTGGCGCCTAAACTAGCTACCATAAATTAAAAGGGAGTTTTTCCTTGCTGTTGTCGCCTAGTGCTGCTCATGGTGGGAACGTTGGGTCTTTGTGTGTGTGGAAGTTGGTCTCGACCGGCTCCATGTGATTGAGTGCCCTGAGATAACTTTGTTATGATATGGCGCTATATAACATAAAATTGAATTGAATTGAATTGAAGAGCTTGCAGTGTTTTAGATGTGGGAAGTCTTTTATCCAAAGCGTATCATATTTTACCTTACTCCTGTTGACATTTTGAATGTCATTTCATTTATATTACAGTAATGTTGTTAATCTGTTGCACAATATCATGAAACTTTCTGTGCTTTACATCCATTTAATTTTAAACAGATTAAATCTAAATCTGTTTTTTTAGTTGAATACTAAAGAAAGGCTTGCTTGTTTTTGGATAATCATTTATTCACAGCAACATTGTATCCCCATTAACCTTCCTCAGACTTTATGTTGATAATATCTACACCTGTTATTTATTTTCTTTTACTGTGAAAAGGGAAGATAAGAATGTCAAGGTTGATTCGAATCACACCTGAGCCAGGGGAGAGTCACCTGACACAGGTGGGATTCAATTAGCCATCAACAGGTGGGTCACCCTTTACACACTTATCGTTCCTTTCATATTTCACTACAGACTTTCTCTTACTTATAGTGAATGCTCCAAGAAATGTGATATAAAATAGACACCAATATTTTATACTTTTAGTCAAATGTAATACAAAATCAGTACAAAGCAATAGTGATAGATACATAGAAAGATAAATAGGCTATTGAAGTTAGAAAAAATGTGTTTGTTCTCTTTCTTGCTCAGAGTTAGATGTTAGTTAGCTTAGCTTAGCATAAAGACTGGATACAGGGGAAAACTGCTAGCCTGCTGATTATGTGACAATCAGACAGAGCCAGCTGTTTCCCCAACCATTGGCTGGCTGTATAGCTTCATATTAAACAGACACACGTAACCTTTTATTGGGTTTTTTTTGGTTTGCAACGCTCATGCAGCAAACTTTCAACCGTCCTTCCTCCTTTCCATAGGGTCCTGAAGGGGGTCCAACGTGCCAGGGTGCTATGGCAGAACCTACCAAAGCTTCCCCACAATGCAGACCGTATGCCGAAGAACTACAAGTAAGCTTCAAGCCTCACACACCAAATATTTTTCATTAATAAATGGTTTAAACGTGAAACGTGATGTTTGCTAGATGAAACACGACATGGACATGAAGAAAATTTGGGAAGGAGAACATCTTTAACTGTTGGCCCTGATGACTGGTTAGGACCTGGTGCTTGTCTGGTTTGAAACCTTTCAAATCGTCCTTCTGAGACTATGGCCATGAACACAATATGGCCAGATACACTACAGCCCCCATGAGACTGCTTCGACCTATCAGAGATTTAGAACCGTAGAACCCAAATTCCAATGAAGCATAACAATGGTTTCCATGGGAGTGGCAAACTATTTCAAATTCATAAACTATAAGTCACAGGATGAGCCCACTGGTGCTTGTGGTCTCTGGAACTTTAAATTAGTTTTTAAATTCTGTGTTGTGTTAGCAATGGTCTTAAACAATTGATGTGGTCCCAGAAAACAGCCAGAATGGCTCCTGCAAACATCTATAAATATGAATCTCTGCGGGAAAACAACAACGCAATGATGATGTGAAATGGCAAATGCCATTATGCCACCGAATGCTTCACATTATCATTATTTTTCGAATGCTACTTCTTGATGGCTTGTGCAGGGCTCACGTCCTTTTTCAACAGCCTCGCACCAAAAGGGAAGCTCACTGTAATAGCCTCAACTTTCTCTTTTAATGTAGATAATTAAAGTTAAATTCTGCCTTTTTTTCGTGCCTGTGTATTTCAGTGTGCTCCCATCTGCTCCGCTCTTCCTTCATAAAAAGCTGCCAGGGAGAGCGACCACACCGGTATCTTCCTCGCCCAAAAGGTCAAACTTATCATTAGCTGTGAGGCTCTTTGCTGCTTTGTCTCGTATAATTCAGAAGCCCTCTGCAAAATAATTGCTGTAGGAGTTCACCCCAGGCTCAGTAAGCTGTGCCATGTCACAATACAATGTCTTCTCTGCTATTTGTGTTTCAAATATGTTGCCAAAACGTTAAAGAAGATTTGACTCTGTGTCTCAACCGCTTGTGCTGTGTTAGTGAGTCAAAGCTCGCTCTACAGTGTCCCATATTTCATCAACCTATTTACTAATGACATATAAGTAATACATATTCCTTCATAGTTTGATCTGATATATTATTTTAGTATCTAACATTTTGTTCTAACGTATTTCTTCTACACACTAAACCTTTAAATTTTAAAGTGTTGTGTAATGCTGTAAGTCATACAGTACAAACAGGAGTACATATTGTATTTGGTCAGTATCAGTTTTCAAAGAAGTTGGTTTTAGGCCAGATCTTACAACTCAGTCCTGCTGGTTTTCACTTGAGCCATCTCTTCAGGGAGTGATGTGCCCAAGGTGAACGCAAGGTGAACCCAAATAACTGAAATTAAATGTAATTAACTATGATTAACTGTAATTAAGTGAGTGGTAGGACAGAAACCCAGCAGTAAGCAGGCAAAGGATTAGGAGGTGCTGGTGTCTTCTCTTTGAATTTCAGAAACAGCTGAATCTGCAGCTATTCCAAAACAAAAAACACTTTTAATCATCACTTGAAAGCTTTGTCTCACATAATTCAAGGCAAAGGTATCGCAAAACTTTACCTACCTTGACCACCCCGAATTGATTTTCATCAGACTTTGTCCTGCTCCTGTTTCAATCAGTAGACATGTGGGAAGGAAAATGTTGCAGTATTGATTCCCTCATCGTTTAGACGGATACACGTAGGTGACAACTCATTACAATTTGGGGAGCATCAGTAGAGTACATAATGACTTCTGCTGGATGCTTACAAATAAGGGAACCTTATTACATTTGCTTACTTTTAGAAACACCTACTGAGAAATGTGTATTTATTTTCAATTTAAAGCCTAAAAATGTGGTTAAGTTTGCACACATAAGACACTACAGGTGTTTGAAGCCCCGATAATCAATGTTAAGTCAGTTGAATTTATATTTTTTACAAGTATTATTTGGGAATTTAATGTCTGTGTTAGAGAATTAGAACAGTTGAGAGATGACAGGAAACAAAGGGAGAGAAAGAAGGGGAATGACCCGGCAATACCCAAGCCAAGGATGTTGTGGGTCATGGGGTGCTTTCCATTCGGCTAATGCTATGCATCCTCCTGTCCTCGCTCCTCCATCCTCTAGCCCATGACCCGGAAATTGATTTTCCAATTCCTCAAACGTAGGAACCACAGGTGTTTCCTGTGCAAATGTTTTGGGGGGTTTTACCAGAGGACAACACCCCTTGATAGAAAATAAGGAATACCATAACTGTAAAATGTTTAATACTGCATGATTGAAATACTGCAGATTAGTTGTTATTCATATTTATTCATAAAATCAAAAAATGCTGTGTGAGAATATGAATCATGAATGAATCATAACAGTCGCAACTTTGTGCTACTGGGCTAGGTTCTGAATGAGGTTTAGTCGCTGAGCAGCGGTTCTCTTTCTGCAGATATTTCTGCCTCTGGAGCTGTAGAGTCTGGATCTATCATTACAGGCCACCTGCTGCTGCTATTACTGTTATTACTATTATTGCTATTAGTATTATTTTTATTAATATTAACATCAATACCAATACCACAAATATAACTTTACATTTCTATGTAGAACTGTCATTTACTACTGTGTGTTCTCTTTCTACCTGCTCCCCACCCCCCAACCCAACCGGTCAAGGCAGATGAGTGCCTGCCCAGAGTCTGGTTCTGCTCGAGGCTCTGCCTGTAAAAGGGGAATTTTTCCTTGTCTCTGTCGCCTGGTGCTTGCTCATGGTGGGAATTGTTGTATCTCTGTAAATATAAAGAGTTGGTCTAGATCTGCTCTATATGAAAAAGTGCCCTGAGATAACTTTGTTATGATATGGTGCTATGTAAATAAATCTGAACTGAATTGTCAGTTCTCTTTCATGAGCGCCTTCAGCAGAACAGCGCCAGCGATTCAGCTTTATATAACAGATCAATTCAATTCAATTCAATTCAATTTTATTTATATAGCGCCATATCATAACAAAGTTATCTCAGGGCACTCAATCACATGGAGCCGGTCGAGACCAACTTCCACACACACAAA
>JAVQJL010098709.1:0-15960 GCA_036024295.1 Nannoperca obscura
CCCCCCCCCCCCCCCCCCCCCCCCCCCCCCCCCCCCCCCCCCTATTTCACGGGCAGATAAGGCTGTCATGAGAGGTAGATCTTGTTTTGTTTCAACAAGAAAATCTAATGCAAAAATTATGTAGAATGAGCAACGCACAATTATTTTTTTTTTCTAGCTAGATTCAATTTCAACCAGTGACCCACACATTTAGAAAGGGCAGCAGTAAAGAATACACTCCGGACAGTAAGGTTGTGTGTTTCTGTTGAACCAACGTACAGTTGTTCAGGAACAGGAGCACGGCGAAGCCCAGCGTAGACGTGGCCAGCAGGATCAGACAGATGTTGCAGGGGATCATGAAGTAGCGCACCACCAGGGACACCTTGTGCTGGTACCTGCGCTCCTGCTCCAGCGGCGGCGGCGAGGGATAGTGGCACCCGCTCATGCTCCACTCCAATGACCCCCTCCCCTCCAGGGTGGAGGAGACGACGGGCCGAGGAGGGCGACGAGGGGTGCCCAGAGACCCGTTGGAAAAAATGATGGCGGCGGGGTGAGGGCAGAGGATGAAGATGAGGATAAAATAAAAAGCAAAAAAAGACGCGTAATGGTCGGTGTTTCAGCTGCGGTTCCAGCTGTGCACCGTGGTGGGGACCCGGTGACTGTTTCTGTCAGAGAATCGCAGCAGCAAGCTTTCAGCGGTTTCCAAGCAACACATTTTTAGAGATAATAACATCCATTTGGAGAAAGAGGACAGAGAGGGGGGACAGGGATGTTGGACTCCTACAGCCCCCCACCTGTCCAGACAACCTCTATTCTGTTGCACCCGCTAGGAAAAAGACAGAGTGATGGGCTTTCAGTGTGCGAGTATGTGTGTTGTGAAGTGGTTTATACTTACAGTGCAAACGTGTGTGGACTTTAGTGGGTGGCGGTAATGTGTTTGTAAATGGCTATCAGTGCGCTTTTGGCATGTATGTGTGTGTGAGATGCACCTAAGACAGAACTGTGGGCGCAGGATTGTCAAATATCCACACGGAAAACTTCCAAGCAGGCTGACAGTAAATCCACAAAAGCAATCCTCTCCTCAGAGTGACCCTGACTGGTAATTAAATGGTGCTGAAAAAAAGGGGTCTTCCCCTTCCTTTCCTTGTCAACAGCCTTTACAAACCAAGACAAGGTCTGGTGCTCACCAACAACGCGTGTCACAAGTATTTTCCTAAGAGGTGACAGCCCAGCATCTCCAGCCTCCCTGTGGCTGTTGCCGGTTGAGGCAACGAGGGGTGAGCAATGATTTGCCCAGCGCGCCTCGAACTCAACACAACTGCTTCTTTGTATCCACTGGATCTGTTGCTCGGTGGCTTCTGGTCCATAAGATCCGTCCGAAGCCGACGCCGTCACCGGAGCAACTCGTGTCTGCAGCAGCGTGAGCAGCGGGGTGTCTGGGAAGCAGCTGGCCGCCTCTTGCTAAATCAAATGCTCCCGGGATCACGGGGGAGGTTTGCTTAACCTCCCCTATCTCTCCGACGTGCCCGCCACTCCTCCCCGGTTCAGTAACCTTTATTCCCGGCCAGTCTTGCAGAGAGGTGGGGTAAGCAGCTGGGGGCTGAAAGTGGTTGGAAAAGGGGGAAAAGTTGGGAGAGGAGAACGATCGCAATCCCCACTCGACCTGTCAGAGCAGAGCCGTCTTCTCCCCCCAAAGCAGCTACGGATGAGCAGCAAAACACAGAGACACAACTGAATAATGGAAAGAATGGAGAGAGAGAGAAGAGAGAGAGAGAGAGAAACCCTGTGTGTGATCAGAAATCAACCAAGAAGCTCGAGGCGGAGATTTGTTGGGCTCTCCTCTTGTGTCAGCACCCTGACAGAGATCCCGACAGAATAATGAGAGGAAATGTTCTCATTGCGTCCGGATCCTCGTAGGACTTGGGCTGATTCAGCTTCTTTTATTTATGTTTTTCAGGAAAGAACTTGTCCAGTCTTCTCTTTCTTTTCCCCCCACTCTGGCTCTCTTTTAGCTCCCTCGCACATCCATTCCCTTTTCCACTGGGGTTGTCTTAGTCCAGAAGCGCTTCCAGTGTCCCAGCCGCAAGGATTTATGCACCGGCTTCTCCTCCGCGGGGATCCAGCATTCACCGGGAGCCAAAACAACAAACGAGGCTCCTGGTATTCACATAGCGCGCTTTGTATCCACGGGCAGGTAGAGGTCCCGGTGTCACCGGCTGAAGCGCAGGGGAATGAAAAGTCACCGGACAGACCAACAACACAGGGAGCGAGGGGGGGGGGGGGTAAAGGAGGACTGCTAGCAGAAGGAAAAGCAGACTCCTGACACTTCGTTTCTTTTCTCTTTTTCTCTTTCCTTTTTGGAAAACAGCAGCAGCGTGTCACTGTCCTCCCGAGCGCTCCTCTCTCAGCCCGCAGCCGGCGCAACTGATGAGCGCATAATGAGAGAGCGAGAGAGAGAGATAGTGCAACAGAGAGAGAGAGAGAGAGAGAGAGGGGGGAGTGGTTGAGGGGCCGTCTTTAACAAAGGCAGGGGGGAGGGAGGGGTTGGAGTTGGGTGAGGGAAGGGGAGGAATACAAAAAAAAGAAAAGGAGCATGAATAAAGGCTTTGGGGAACAGGACTCGAGTCCTGTCACAGCAGGGAAGAGGGCAGCGACAGCGCAGCAGCACAGTAACAAAGGAGGGCCACGGTCTTGGGAGATGTCAACCAACTCCTCCATTTGTTTATGGCCTAATCAAAAGAAAGTCTCTTCCACAAGAGCTGGAGAATTTCCACAAAGATTTAATGAGGCAAACTGAGAGAAAACATACCCGCGGAGGGAGAGAGGGAGAGAGCTAACCTTAAACACACCAGTCAATCACGCGTTCAGTCTCTCCACACAGCCCGATCCACTTGTTTCTGACCGATGTGCGCAACCGGTGCAGAAACTCCACGTGCGTTCCACAATAACAAGCCAATATTCAATTAATTAACTTCCCCACTTGGAGCTTTTTCTTTTCTTTTTTTCTGACTCACTTTTCTGACAACTTGAAGAATATTCAGCAGATCTGGCAAATGATCTGAGGCGGAAACATTTGCTTCTATTCGATAGCAGGTTTTTTTTGTTGTTGTTGCTATTTTTAAAAGCAACGCATTATTGCTCTTATAACGAGACAATGATGTCAGAATAGAGGGGTGGTTAAGACTTTGCATCAATATCTACTTTGAGCAAACTCAACGGCTGCAGGCGGCAGATGCACGGCGGTATCTATCATCAATTATTTATGGGGTTTTTGTGTCTCCATCTCCATCTCTGCCGTTCAATCCCCCCTTTGCGTTTTACACAAGGGAGTGCACAAGCATACACACTGTCTGGGTTGCACACAGTGGCTGCATCCACAGAGGAATTGCATGAATGCACTCACAATTGCCTTGTCTGTCTGATAGAAACGAGCACATACACACAGTAAAATGGTTCCTTCTGTGTTTGTGTCTCTATCTGTTTTCAGCCTACAAGCTTACACAACTTGGACACACACTCGCACTAAAAGTACACTCTGGCACGCTCGCGCACACACACATACAGGTAGGTGATCCTGCTTCCCCCCGAAGTAATTTATCTCTTTGGACAGTGTGTTCATTCCCAGGCCTAAGTTGAGCTCTGTGGGGGAGACTGTGATACTGAGGGGAGCCAAGTTTTCAGGCTGCCTGCTGAGGGTGAAGAGTTCACCCCCCCCCCCCCCCATCATAAGTAACCCAGACAGTCCACAGCAGCTCTCACATTGCATAACAAAACCTGATGGATGGATTGACTGAAAAGAAAAAGGAAACAGCTGCTGTCTAATTTGCTGCCTCCCTTGTGTCCCTCATCTGTCTTTATCATCACGCTTATTGTCTCAACAAGTGGGCATTTTGGGTGCAGCAAGGGGTTAAAACAATTACAGTCCACAAAAGTGCGCCTAACACAATGACATCACAACTTGTGACCACGAATGAAAAGCCAAATTCTCTCAGCAGAGGGCGCTAGGGCGTCAGCCCAGCTCTCTGGTCTGCTGCCACGACCCAAATAAGATCTTCTGTCGACATCAAAGCTCAGCTGCTTTGATCCATTTTTAATGCCACAAGTATCGCGCAAGGTTAACATCTCTCTCTGAAGGCTTTGAAATGGCAATTTCCATTAAGGAGCCAAAGGAGCTGCTCTCTTGTTTAATGGTCTGGCAGGAGGAAAAGTTGATATGTGTGTGTGTGTGTGTGTGTGCATATGCACGTGTGTGTGTGTGCTATTCGTTATGCAGAGGGTGAAACATTTGCCAAGTTCAATATCTGATTGACAATGATCCTTCAATCAAGGTGTGTGTGTGTGTGTGTGTGTGTGTGTGTGTGTGTGTGTGTGTGTGTGTGTGTGTGTGTGCAGCCCAGCACACATCCCGGTCTTCTGGCTGGCCAGCGCTGACCTAATTGATCTATGAGACAACAGTTGTCACCTTTCCTGAATCACAATTTCTCCTCCAAAAGGCCAAAGGGATTATGATGTGAAAAAGACACTGTTACTGTCACACTTCATACAGCTTTTTAACAGTTCAATTCAAGCACTTTCAAGGTACCTAAACCAAAAATGCCCAGACTCTTAAAGCCTTTATCATCACATCTAAATTGTTACTATAAATGCCAGGAGAATGAAATCTTATGCTACGTACATTATAATCCAAGCATATTTCTAACCTTGAAAACACAACTGTTAAATTAAGCATTTTCAAATCTGGTATCTTTATATTTGCATCGCCTTTATATATTTCTCACACAAGCCACATTCCAGCTGCACAGCCACAGGATCAAGGCAGAGCACATTGGTAATATTTTTGCAGCTTTGAAATGATAGATAGTATAGATGGTATCCAGTCAGCACTGTTTTGTATCTAAAAGCACTTTATCAGTGTGGGGTCAGTGCTGTGAGACGAGGAGCAGGAGATGTGAATGTGAGTATTTTCTCATTTAACTTGCTAAATGTACCAATTCTATAAACATCCCAATTTCACATATTAGAAAGGTAGAAACTGTAACTGGTTTAATTTGATTCGGTGGGTTTAAACAGGCGATAGAGTATTATCATGCTTTCCCTGTGGCCAAGCAAAACCCATTCGGCATCTGCAGAACGCTCTCCTACAGACAGCAATCAAAGAACTAAATATCACATTTGCATTAACAACATTTTAACTGTGCTGCTGATTCACAGAGAGTAACTTGTCAAAGTTGGTAAAGGTGACGAAGCACCGAAGGGATGAATTTCTCAGACTGCCTTGGTTCAGAATATATCAAATTATATATATATATATATATATATATATATATATAATACAATTTTTATTGACATTACAAGCTTAGTTTTCGGACTTTCGGTATAATACTTTTTTCAAGCTCACTAACACAGAACAGCCCTGGATCATGACACAAGTATGAGTTCTTCAGGTCAATCTTTCATCAAGTAATCTGTTCGGGGAAAAACTGTGTAAGGATCTATCGCTAAATGCAACAACAACAGCTTTGTACATTAGAGAGTGTGAAAAAAATCTGTTGATGAATGCACCAACACCCCATTAGAATGGGATTCTGTCCATTTTTCAAAGCAGGACTATCAAAAGCGAAGCTGTTGCATCCACTAATGGCATTAGAGATCATCCTTTCCTGCTGCCCATTGTAAATGACAGTTTTAATGATGTTGATGAAAAGAATAAAGTCTGTTAAATTTAAAACGGATTTGGTAATTGCCTGCACTAAAGCATGTCTACTGGCCCACTCAACTATTCATGTGCGCCCCATTTCCAAGATAATTCACTGTAATATTTGTCATGTCGTGTTTTATTTTGTTTTGGTGCATGTGTATGTATCGATAATGAGTAATCTGCTGCTCACTCAGGAGCTATTGACAATTATTTCCTGGTATGTATTTGCTTCTCCACACGCTTCTTATGAATTTATCTAATTCCACAGTGAACTATGTATTCAAGGCCACAAATTCCACTTTCAGGGCCATTAGGTTGACATCAGAAGGCCATGTTGAATTCTTCATGTGCATTGAGCCGTGCAGCCAGGCTAGTGGAGAGAAGCCCAGACTCCTCAGCCAGTGGGCTTCGGCGGTGAAATGCTAGCAGGTGGGCCAATTGTCTCGCTACGGTATTAACTCCAATTATCATAAGTCAGACTCTGCAGCAGCACCCAACAGATTCCCACTTTTCCCAGGCCTCAAAACTAGCAAACAGCGAGACCAGGACCTATCACAGCTGTGCACGGCCAACGACACTGACCTCTGCTGAACTGGGACTCAAGGAAAAAAAGAGTGGGACAGATGATGATGAGGGACGAAAACAAGATGCTTCTCTGACTAGTGTTATCATGACAACCAGTCACCAATACTACAAGAAATGGATACGAAAATATGTCATTTTGGAAATGACCAATTCTTGTTTCACAATCTGCATGCTAAAATTATATTTCCGCTTTAGACAGAAACTGCAGATGAGAGACAAACGTCTAGTATTAAATGTCTTAGGTAGGTGTTGGGCTACCAAAAGAAATACATTCTCCGAGTCTGTGAAATTCCTCTGAGGGGATGAACGCCATTCTTCAAACAGACAATCCCTCATTTGGTGTTTTGATGATGGAGGTAAAGAACACGGTCTAACTGGGCCTTCAGACTGAAAACTGTTGTGCATATAAGGCTGGTTTGGTTAATAGATCTATGAGTTTAAAGTGCTAAAACACTGTGCAGCAGTTCATTTGATTTTAAGGACAGATTTTCTTGTCAAGTCAAAATTGTGATTTCATGACGACACTATTTCTGTGTTTCCTCAGTGGATGAGGATACTATTGAGCAGCGCTGATGTAAGTGTGAATGAGAGTTCCCACTTTGGGTGGGCTCCACACAATGTGACTCACAATGTGATACATCGGCAACTATGTGGTGTCAACTTGGGTACATTATGATGCTGAAAGCACTGATATGCAGCCCACAGCTGAAGATGAATGTTCACAAATCCATGGATCACAGCACTCGGGCCATCTTGAAATCTGGCATTTAGGTACCATTTAGGCATTCTGCTACAGAATATTGGCGGCAAGCATGTTGACTTTGTTTAGACTTCTGGCCATTCCTCCAGCCGATGCTGTTTAACCATCCACAGAGGAGACTCCAGTCAATATGATCCGCTTGTCCACACTCACGTGTTTCAGGCCACATTAGGCTCTTCCTCCCACTCCATCCCACGCTGCCATGACTTTTTCATCCTACTCTGAGCCAGCTCTTAGCCTAAGGCCTCATCCAGGACCTGTCCACTGCTAGACATTCAGTTCCCGATCATACGGTGAAGATGATATTCCTCGCCTCGAGGCTCATCTGGAGCCAGAAGACGCCGATCTTAGCCTGAGGGCTGATGTTCTCGGGCTCGCTGCCGACTGACCCTCCCTCCATCCTTTTCCACTGGTTTTCTAAACAAACAGGAACTCATTCAGGGAGGAGTAACTCGTTATTAGCCAGCTCTGATTTTCTAGCCAGACCCTCCTGCACATCAACACCCACAACAATAATGATTACAGGATGTAATATCCTCCACGCTCCACTGCCTCACCCTGTTTATTCAGGTCTTCAGCACCAGCATTTTCCCTTAATAGCCATGTAGGAAATTATTCCAATGGATGGGCACGGACAGGAAAATAATAACAGAAAGAGAACAAAATGGTAAGAAAAGAAAGAAAAGAGAGCAACCTGAGAGCTTGGCCGCTGTATGCACAGCTAGTGGAGAGTGACACTTCTCCATGTGGCTGGCATATGGAGCCAATTGAGGCAGCAGCGCAGGAAGGCTAGGAGCAGGGAATCAGAGGAGTGGCTGGCTCTTACAGCCTCTACACAAGGCTGATGGAGCTGAAGGATGATACAGATGTCAGTCTCTGGCCAAGTCAGCCATC
Organism: Nannoperca obscura; assembly: GCA_036024295.1. Lineage (NCBI taxonomy): Eukaryota > Metazoa > Chordata > Actinopteri > Centrarchiformes > Percichthyidae > Nannoperca > Nannoperca obscura. The sequence continues at coordinate 7,917 of JAVQJL010098709.1, forward strand.
TGCCATGGGGAACTGGCCAAGTCGCGCTGGCCCCGTCATGCGGAGAAAGCAGCGTGAGACTCATGAAGACCAGTCATTATGAGCAGGGAGCTGTCCTTTCACATGGCCGATTTCCAACAGTAGCTAACCTTGCATTGGTGTAGACAGAGGATAGATAGACGCACAAGTAGGGCTAGGTATGCACGTAACATCAACACGTATAGTGTTACTGTCCAAAAGTGTCACATATGAAAAGTTGGCTTTGCTAGTTCAGATTCTCTGGCTTGTTCACTATATCTTCATTAGATATTTCTTGGTCTGAATCGGGGAAGTTTAATTAGGCAAAATGATTTATTAACACTGATACATTGAACAATTTGTTGTTAAATAAAAATAGGCTTAAAACCTGTTCATATTTCTAAACATAAAGGTGTGTTCAGTCAAAATACAAAGCCAATTTTCATCTTGCATGTTGCAGTGTTCATTTACCCGAAACAGCCAGAAGTTAGCTGCAGCTAGCAACATACACACCAGCCGTGTGCAGTGTCTGTGATGTGTTTGTGTGACAGCTCAACTGACATAAAAACCAGGAATTCCAGTTCTTTCCCTCTTCTCTCTGTACATTTATTAATTGAAATCATAAAGCCGCAGGTTATGGGCACATGTTTTGCTCAAGATCAAAGATTTTCAATTTGCACCAACATGTCTTTACTTCAAAGAGCTAAAATTCACCTTAAGCCGCTGATAAAAGTATTGTTTTGGTATTGGTACCAAATATAAGGTATTGTTCAACTAAGACCCAGCCTCTGAACGAAGACGTGAGGCAACATAAAGGAGGAAGTGAAATAACGCAAGGAGGACTGTGTGGGAGTTGATCATCACCATTCACTGAGTTAACACTAATGTTAAAAAGTCAGGCATACAGGGAAATGTTATTACAAAAGCTAACAATACTAAAGCCATGGGTATATGCTGCTGCCCACAGATGTGGAACGATGCCAAGACAGAAAAATGACGAATTCTTTAAAAGTTTTTGCAAAGCTTTCAGTTATTTAATGAGCAGCATGTCTGACGAGGAACGTTGTCATTATGCACATCAACGTGAACTAGAAATAGTCTATTTTAGATTCCAGCTCCATCAAAGGCCTTACTGTAAAGCAAATCCCCCGTGTTTTACATCAATAATCCTGCTTCTCTGAACATGTAATTACTGTTGCCTTTACCTTTGTCTATCTACAGCAAGACACATCAACATATATCGCTGTGACATATAGGTTCTGTACACAAGCAGATTCAGCTGATCGGCTTTCTGGCATCAAAGCCGACAGTGACAAGCTATTATACACTGGGACCCTTTCATTTGCATTTACAGTAATGAACTGGCTCTCCTCCCTTCCACTTCTTTTCTTTCTTTTTCCTTTTTCTCGGCTCATCGCTGGCTGCTGGCTGCACATCGAGCTGGATCTTCTCAGATAGAGGGCAGAGAGGGAATATTAATTGGCGAGCAATACCCCCTTGTTGAGACGCAGCCCATAAATGAAACTGCTATAAATTATTTATATGGCTAATCAGACGGCATGTGCTCAAGTTATTCTCTCAAACATGACAGCCTCTGTGCTATTCCCTTTTTAACTCTTCGTAAATAATTCTAGTTCCTTTTGGTAAGAGCGCAGTCAGATAAGCCTGTGTGCTTAATAAAAAATATGGTGCCACACTGACGAAATAGCTGTTTTCTGGCTGCAATCACAGTCAGGAAAATGAATGACCCGATTAGCACCAGGTATTAAAATGCATCCTGTGTTTGTAGGGTTTTATTCTGATAGACCGAAAACAGATGAAGTTCAGGTGTAAATGCACACAAGGTACCCTGACTGTTAGCAACCAGGTGTGAATGAATGAGGCTGATCCATGAAGAACTGATGCAGGGATTATATAACAGGAAACAAAACAAAGAAAATGTGCACATGGCTTCGACCAGGAGCTGCAGACAAATCAGACAGATTTGAATGTGTATACCAGAAAAGCCTTTAGATGAGTGCTGAATGATAAGTCAGTCAAACAATTAGAAACACCAATTTTGATAATTAACACAAATCTAAACTAAAGGAAGAAATAAGTTGTAGGTCCAGGATCTCTACAACGGCACATTGAAGTGTTTTCAGATCTGACACCTCCATCGGCAGGATGACAATATTTGTCTGTGCCTTCCAAAACAACAAACTTCCAAGGTAGAAATCATTGATAAAAAATAAATTAGTTTGATGATATGAGGTTTAGGTCCAAAAACAACTTGGTTAGGTTTAGGAGAGATCACGATTTGGATTAAAATGACATCTTAGTTAAGCTGAGGAGACCCTGTTGTCATGGTTACAATCATATGGTTGTGGTTGTGGAACAATTGTGTGGGCTGTTACTTGAAAACAGGAAGCAAACAGCTGTCTCCCATGTAAATGTCCAAAGTTTTATTGACCCATCCGCCCACCCCAACCTATGATGACTTTGTCACTCGACAACAACATCACCTCACTTCCTCTTTTGCTCATAATAAGGGCGTTGTAACCTAAATGTAAACCTGTCATTTTGAGGAATTTGCTGAATTTGTTGTCCTTACTCTTGGCTCTCTGGCAGCAATTTACACTATCTTCTGACATTTCTTAGACTTAATAATGGTATATTTCTTTTTACCAGTTTTTAAGAAAAATATGTTCTCATTTATCAAATATAAGATAAAAATAAAATAAAGATATCAAAAACAAAGAATAATTTTTATATCAGTACCAAAACTCAGGTACCATTATGCCACAGATAAACTCGACATGAATCCAGAGTTGCAGTCTTAATTTAAACATCAAAGCGAGACACAAGATGGACGCCAGGCATTACGACCGCCACCATCGTCAGCATTCTGCTGGAAAAGGACTAAACTGGATTCTCCTGCCCTTGATTGGTCCGTGTTGCTGTATCATTAGGGGTTAGCAGGCAAGTGCTGTCATTGGTGGTTTGCAGTTAGAAGGAAGCCAAAGGCAGGAAAGAGATCCATTAGTGGAGAGCAGAGAGTACCCAGCAGAGAAACATCGTCATACTCCGCAGCTGCCTGATAGACGACAATATACCCTCCTATAACAATGAGACCAGCTGTCTGTCAACCATAAGGTTGTAGCTGTTTCCTTTCCAGCCTCACAATGCTCTGAGTCTCTCAAACACATTCATACAAGATAGCCACAATGACTTGGCATTCACACACAAGACGAAGACAAATATTGAGACAGACAGACACATTTCTTCCTTCAAATGCCAAAAGGTGCTGCAGGGTTAAAATAAATGGTCTGCTAAAAATTGCAAGAAAAAAGGACAAGAGGGTTGAAACCGGATGGTTCAACGGATGTTTTATAATTCCCTCTTTAAAAAAGTTTATGACTGGAAAAAAGCAAGTAGCTGCACAGCGATTTCTGCAAGTGCCAGTTGAAAGGACTGATGTTTCATGACCTCCCTGTTCATAGCTAACGAGTCATTTTCCTCACAAAAATAAACAGCTTTAAACTCCTGCTTTGAGAAACATGCTGCCTGCTAAAGTGTCCTTGAGCAAAACTCTAAATCATATCCAGCTGGATGCTGTTCTGTGTCTAAGCCTGACCTCTGACCTCCATCTTTAAGGAGACAGGAGAAAAGAGAATTTCTCCACAGGGATCGATAAAGTCTTTATTTCTGGTGACAGGTCGCAGCAGAAAAACCTTCATCTTCACTGGTGATTGGCCTCAATTTCGTCTTATGGTGCCGACAAAAGTAAAGGTAGAGTGCATCCTCAAAGAACAAAGTAGATCAATCAAAGATATCTATCAATTTCCTGATCAATCTTTACAATATAAAGTTTGGGTTTTGGTTAACAATGGATCCTCACATGAAGAAAGTGCATGGCCTGCATCTCTGAACCTTTCTGTGTGAATTATGTCACCATTTACATTTCCTATATGATGCTCTAGTATTCTGGCACAGTGCAAAGGTCGAGTTTGATGGAAATTCATTGATGCCAATAAGTATAAATGTGTTTATCTGTGAGTGTGAGCTCATTCATAGGCCAGGTGGCAGTCTAGGGTGTTTCCTCGCCGTTCACCCAAAGCATGCTGGGATAGTTTGAAGTTGCCATGTCCCCTTGAATATGAAGACGTGAGTATAGAGAATGAATGGATGGATGGTGGGTGGGTTGATGGATGGATGAATGGATGGATGGATGGAAAGATGGATCTTGCAGTAGAAAGTAATTCCAGACTTACTAAGTGATATGAATCTAGTCATATAGGACATAACCAAAATGTTTGTGTATCAATAGAAGAGGACAAATATGCACTTCTCTGGACCTGAATGAATGTGTGTATGGATGTCTACATGTCCTTCTCTCATGGCCCTCGCTCTTCATCTTCATCAGTTTGTTCACAACAGCCAAGACTCAATCACGGTGGGAGGGGTGTGTGCCGTTGTGTCAACTCGTCTGTCATCCAGAAGTGGCGGGGGTGGAGTCAGGAGGAGGAAGGGGAGGGCAGCGGACCTGGTTGTTGCGAACAAACGCATGACAATGATGAGCTTGGCATGTCGCCGAGGCAACAATCGGCCTCATCCATTATTCATCTGTGTAACAAACTGATAAACGAGGTAAATGAAGAAGAACAACGGCAGCGAAAATCATGCAGACCGACCGAAAGAGACATTTAAAAGCCGTCTGCAGCAACGGCATCCTGAGGCGCATATTAATCTGCGAGGTAAACAACAAGGGTGGACACAGGGTCAAAGCAAAGTGGCTTTGTGGCTCTCATCCTTGAGAAGAGAAATGTGGAGCAACTCTGCAGTTTTGGAAAATGGGAATTTTTCCAAAAATAAAACTGCTCTATCAGACCAGCAGAGAAATACAGGTGGAGAATCAACACATGTATAGTGGGTAGTCATGGTCATCCCCCTACCATGTGAACCCAGTGCCCTCCACATCAAAGCCCTCACCACTTCCCACCATCAGAAAACAAACTACCAATCCCCGTTGCAGCACAAGTTAAAGTACCAAACAGCTGCATCAGTCTAAAAACACAAAAACTGACGTCCCAGGTCTCAAATGGCATGCCACATTCATGCAACACGATCTGTACGAGACAGCACGGGGGACGAATTATTGCCCTGTTGCTACGGTAACACCTCGTTTGCAGAAACATCATGCCGTGGTTTGAAAAATGGTGATTTGTGAGATTTCATTTTGAAAACCATTCCAGTGACGAGGGAGAGGGAGGGAGGGATGAAAGTGAGAAAAAAGATTGACAGTGAATGAGAGAGAGAGAAAAAGAAACTCATACAGTGAGAAAAAAGCGAGAGGGAGAAATGAGATAAACGAGGCAAGGCTTCACTTGTGGCAATTTGCAGCAGTGCTTTAGACAATTTGGGTCACTTCTGTCACTGTATTTCTATACAGCGAGCAGAAACACCTCATCTGCCATTCATTTCATTTCCATTCCAACACCTGCAGGTCATTTGCATTCTGTCAGTTTTACCTCTCCCTTTCATTTCTCCACATGCCACTACATTTCCTGAATGATAACATACTGGCAATTTCTACACTGGCATAGCACAGGCCAGGACATAACACCGCCTGAATCCAAAACAGGGGGAAAATGGTGAGTCTTTTTCCAATCTTTTCTTTTTTTCTCTTTCCTCATCCCTCCACCCCAAGTCCCAGTCCTCCTCTCAGGTTTCCACTGACAACCGCCCCAACCTCTTGATAAAATCCAGATCTTTGCCATCTGACCCTTATGAGCCCTTGCAGGGCCAGGTGACTCCCCGGAGACCCGAGGCAGCATCGTATGTCTCGTCTCTCCACAGTAACAAATGAACCAGGCGCTCAATAGCTTGCATGATTGGCTGCCATGCGATCCATGCCATCATTCCTATTAGCGGAGCACCACAGAGCCACAGCTCTTTCTTATATGGACATTACTGGCACATTATACCAGAGCAAGGCGGCATCAGGTTTCATCAAGTTAAATTTTAAAAGATTTTATATCCAGCTGAAATGAAATATAGGCCCACTTATGGCACTAGGACTGAATGTGAAAATGAAAACAACTGTAGTCTAAGGAAGAGAAGCCTCTGCTTGTCTGGGCTGATCCCTCATGAGAAACACAGCAAAGCAAGAAAAACAGTCTGAAGACCTCAAGCAGAGAATTGTACCCTTACAGGCTGAAGAACTTTAAATGCTATGCATTTAGATGTTCACAATACATCCATATCCATGAGATTCTTAAGCAGCTGTGCAATTATTACATACTAGTAGCCCCAAAATGTCAGAGAGATGAAACTGTTTTTGAATTTTGAGGATTAAGAACCTGTATGCAGCACTCCATGTTTACTGATCAGGCCGGTCTGTGAAGCTTTTTACCAAAGGGATAAGAGAGAAAATAAAGATCTAACACTGGCATGTCCTGCTTTTTTAAGATGGAGTACTTGCCCACCGCTGTTTGTGAGACAGGATTTCATTCCAGTGAAAATCCTTGAATTTCTTTTCTTTCTTTAATATTTCTACTTTTGAAGATTGCAGTAATTTCTGTGGTGCCAACAGTGATGTCCTTTTCTTTGGATTGTCTATTTCAATGAAGTTCTTTTCTTTGTCTGTTCAGCCGTGGTGGCTATTACTGCTAATGCTAACCATGCACTATTTCTGTTCTTACCACACAAACCGAGCATCAAACCTCTGTGCATCCGATCCTTCCCCTGAAAGATTTACCAAACATCAAGCATTTCAAATAGGAAATTAAAAAAGCATTTGGCAGCAAAACACTAATGTATGTATATTACCACGCTTTGTCAATGTTAATGATTTTACATTTCAATAGGCAACTGATGATTATTTTCATTTTCCACTAACTCTGTTCATTATTTCTATTTTGATTAACCAGTAAATCATTTAGCCTATAAAATGCCACAGACTTGTAGATTCTGTCTCACCAACAGTCCCAAACACAGAGATATTCAATTTAGAATAAAAAGCAGGGATTATTTATCATATTTATTAAAGGTATTGTTCAGTATTTTGGGAATATGCTTATTCCTTCACTTCCGAGTGTTAGATCAGAGGATCGATAAAACTTTAATGTCTCTACTGTACATATGAAGCAGTCTTATCGTTAAACAAACAAGATGCAACATGCTCATTAGTAAACTTTAGAGGTGCTGCTAGGTGGATTTTCTTTCCCCCTTTACAGATATAGATTAGGAGTTCCACCCTGATTCCACCTTTTAACCTAAGCTAACCAGCTGCTGGCTGTAGCTTCATATTTATAGTAAAGACATGCACTTATTATTGATCGTAGTTCCCAAAATGTCAAACTATTCCTGTAAGATTAAACCAGCAAGTAGGTGGCATCATTGTTTGATTAATGACTTTAATGATTTGACAAAGTCATCCTAACTGAAGGTCCAGGTCCAGGTTTTCTGAGCTTTTCACCAGCTGATGATCTCATCTCCCGGTACTCAGCATGTGAGATGCGGTTGAAAGGTTTTGAAAAAGCTAGTAATTGAATGTTGAGCCTAGATTTTTTTTCTTTTACCATTTCCAAGTTAACAATGTACTTTCATGATCTACTTAAACGATTAATTGATTATCAAAATTGTTGCTGAATGTTCTTTCTGTCAAACAGCTACTTAAAGCACTAATCTTTTCAGCTCTACAATTTATCTTTCCTTCTGCACAGGTTTCCAAACGTGAAAGCACACTTTCATTTGGGGTAATTTACGTCTTCTGGGCTACAGCCCGACTTTCTGATTTTGGCTGATTGAACAGGTGTATTTTTTGGTAAGAATCACGCATTGAGATGCTTTAAGAAGTTTTTAACATGTGCACACACCCTGGGAACCCTGAGTGTGTGCTGTGGGGCTGCAGCTGATTGAGAATCTAGGGCAAAGCCCTTAAGTGGAGAGATGGGGAGGGGGGAGAGATCATCAGAGCCATTACTGCGTGATAAATGATTTGCTAGCTGGTGAGTTGCCCTGATGGAGACGGTGGGGAGTGTGTGTGTGTGTGTGTGTGTGTGTG
>JAVQJL010098725.1:0-33786 GCA_036024295.1 Nannoperca obscura
TTTCTTCTACACTTATTTTATTTTACATAATCAGATTTTTTATTTTGACACTATTTTAGAAACCTGCCGATATATACACACACACACACACACACACACACACACACACACACACACACACACACACACACACACAAACACAGACAATCTAGCCTCATCAAAAATGATGTGGTGGCCTCTTTGTTGTCAAACTCTTCATACAGAAATCGCATATTCATGGGGGTGTATTTAAGCCATTTCTGCTGGCATAAGCATGCAGCGCAGCAGCGGCGTTCTGAAATGACTGTCGTTTTCCGCCGTTCTTTGCCATTTAACCTACCTCTCTGTTTGAGAACGTGGCACCTTGTTTTTTGATGCCTTGCACTGCACCGCGGCCCCCTCACAGTAAAGTCTTTAGGTTTAATAGTAGCTCGGAGGCCTGTGGTAACACAAGACGCTTCCCGATTATACACTAAACAGCAAGATCTGCAGTTATTCAATTGACATCATTTTGTTGTGGAGTGGCAGTGGACAAACAGAGCTGCTTTGAATTAGTGTGCCGCTGCTGCAGTGGTGATCTGGTGTTTACTGCCTTATCTAACAGTTGAATGCAGCTGTCTTCTCACTCTAACAATAAAGAACACACTTCACACACAAACCAGCCCCGCTCACCTGAACTCAGACATCTATATTTCATCACGTCTCCAGACTACCCTGCACCCTTATTTTAGCCAACACCTTGTTAAATCGAATGCTTGCATCACAAAATTCTTAAAATCCTTCTTCTTTACTGAAAGCCAGAAAATAAGACATTATGCTATATTTCAAGTATTTGTGATGAATTAGCTGCTAATGTCCCCTAATATTGATGTCTGTCTATGGATGGTTTTTGCATTTGACATGTATGCAAGTATGTAACATGATTTCTCATTAGATTCAAAGAGTAATCCTATTTACTGGATATCCAGGTCTCGCATGATATTAAAATGGGTTAGACACTCTTTCCGTAGACTTGTTGAGTTGAAAAGGAGATTTCCCAAAGTGAAATCAGAAAAACTCCATGTGTACTAGCATGTAGGAGACACAAACACAATATTTTTCCTACTGTTGACCAGTGGAGTCATGAGGTTTTGTTTCTCTGGTGAAGAATTATTCACCTGCTGTCAAGCCTCTTTGATCCTCAGTAGGTTCAACATTCGCCGTTTCTATTATATCTCGTCTTTGGAGGAGCTGCCAATAAAAAGACAGGCTTTTCAGGAGTGATGTCCCAGACTTGCAGGACTTGGCTCCTTAACACCACGACACACAAACGCACACACCTCCTCTCACTGTGTGTGTCTTTGACCCGGCAATTACATTTACACTAGGTTTCTGTATGTTACATGTTAATGGGTTGGTTCACATTTAGTCAAATCTGACAATACTCACAATCCCATATGTACATTGTGTACAAGAGTTAGTCTTTCCATCATTCCACCTGTCAATAGTTGCTGTGAATAGATCCCCACCTATTTCTATTCCAGTGCAAGAGATGGTGCTCAAAATTCATTGTGCAAAAATGAATTCATATTCAGCCAAAGCTAATATGAGGCTTCAGCAGTCGCAGTTAGTCCAATCAGGAGGGAATGAAATTCTCTCCTTTTGTCTTCCACTCGTCTCAGCAAGGAAACACTGTCAGAGAGGAAAGCTCACCCTGAAATGACCACAACTTTAAAAGAAAACACTTATATTGACCAACTGCATCTGCTGAAACCTGAAGTTTACAATGCTATTTTCCAAGAAACAAGGACAGTGGATTTTGTTGCCCATCCCTTATATTGGAATCACATTAAGAAGGGATCTCTTCATGGACAGAAGGCATAATTATTAATGACCAATAACATTTACATATGGACTGTATTAGTACTCTGTTAAGATAGACTTGAATGAGAAGGTGTAGAGATGTAGTGTTGAATTAATGGGCTTTGATTATGTACATGACAATACTCAGTCTCTTCTATTTCTGGTTTAATCAGTGCAAGTGTAAAGTCAATGAAGTAATACTAACTTTTGGTTTAATAATCTAGACATACTGACCAAATTGACGGAAGAAATAATAGTTACGTTACAAACCTGCTCTGCAACTGAAGTTCCCGATGAAGGAAACATAAAACTGGGAAACTAAACTTAATTGATGAGAGTTGCACATGATGTGTATCTACATGTGCAAAGCAATTTGTAATTTACCAATATCAGCCAGACCATGAATTACCTTAATTAGAAACACCACCCCGAGCTCTTTCTATTGATCGCCCAGCACGCTAAATCAAAAGTAATGTTGGACAGTTACCCGAGAACGCCATCACTGATTAATCAGCCGCTGCTCAATCATTACTCTTTTAAAGAATATCCTCTTCTTTTAACACGTCTTCCTTTTCACCCCAGCGTTTTTGTATTTTTAATTTCCTTTTCCCAGTGCCTTATTTGATGTTTTGTAACTTTTCATGTGTTGCCAGCGGATTGCTGCCTTTAAAAAGGAAATGCTTGCCTTCTAGGGTGGCAAGGGTGTATATGCATATGAATATTTTCCATTGATGAATACGATACACTGCCGTGGCGCCTTTGATAGTCTCCTGCTCTGGTCCTGAGTGATGTCATAATGGTGGGACACCAACCCTGGGCAAAACATCCCAATCCGCAGCAGAGAGGAGCAAACATTAGAGCCCCTTTGACGTCCTCTGTGTTTAATATTACAAGACTGTTTACTGAGGAGGGAGTTGGTTCTTGTGTCCACCAGGGAGCCCAAATGTGTTTAAGGTCAAGCCATCTCAGTTCCTCTTCAGTCAACTTCAGGATCTTTGATCACTTGTTGTTTTTGACTGCGCTGTTTTCAATCGTGGCCAGGTCTTTATAATGCATGAGGACATTACATAGTTATGAACAGCTTGGCAGGCAAGTCAAGGAGTGAAGGAACTTGTTAGACACTTTCAGAAAGAACTTCATGTTCTTCAACGTACCTTAAGGTTAAAAGAATAGTTCAACATGCCCATATTCACTTTCTCGCAGAAAGTTGGATGAGAAGGTTGATACCACTCTCATATCTGACAAAACTCCAGGAAGTAACTGTGCTCGGCCAGTAAATACTCCCGCACATAAACAAAAACTTTTCAGTTTAACACTTTAGTTTAAACTGGTGAAATATAACACGTAAATAAGTGAGCCTTAGAGGTGCTGGTAGACAGACTTTATTCATTTTGGAGAGATCCAGGATAACCATTTCCCCTTGTTTCCCATCTTCATGCTAAACTAAGTTAACCGGTCTATCTAGCTTCTCATCTAACTCTCACGAGGAAGTGAAGAGGTGTATTCTCCGAAATATAAAAAGCATCTCACAATGTATTAACCAAATATGCTTTTATCCTTTTGTGACTTTAGATAAGTTTGTCTCTTTTTGAATTATTGTCATTATTTAAAGTCACAAAGTGCCAAACAAACAGTACTGTATCTCAAGTTACAGGATGTGTTAATAAGAATAAGCTCACAAAATACGTTTATGACTTCCAGTTCAATCCAGTTCCCCAAAATAGTACATTTTCCAGCCACTAAGCTCAGCAAAGTCCTGAAAAGCTTTCTACAAACAGTGACAACATGCACACATTATGGAAGTTAACTAGTTCTACCAATACGAGAAAATCAACCATTCAATTCTTCTTAAGAAGTCTAAGTTTCAGTTGTGAGCTGTGATACTGCCAGTTAAACATTTGTGTGATTATCATGTCTTTTTGCATCAGCTTACAGTATTGACTGGTTAACTGAACACTATTCCAAAAGTGCACATGCAATGACAATTTAGGCATTATGTGCCATTTTGACGTGTGTTTGTTTTCTGAAGAGGGTTATTTTTACTTGTAAGAGTACTTTTAATACCCGATGTTTAGACTTGAAATATACCTCAGATTTCTTTTACAGTTAAGGTGTGAAACCTTTACAAGTGAAAAGTCTCTATTCTGTTTTGAAAAATGTTGCAGGTGTTGAAATGATCCAACAAAGGTTGCTGCCGGTGAAGGCGGGAGGAAGTGAGGGAAGCTATCGAACTTGTGTCCTGGTTTCCCTACTAGATAATGATCTCTTGAAAGTATGTGTTTTTTCCTCTTCTTCCAGTAACAGTGTGTGCGAGATGAAAGATAGTTCCGGGGCTAGTGCACCAGCACACATCTGACTGAGGCAGGTGTTAGAAATGTAGATGGCTGGCGGAGACTAAAGACAATACAAATTTGAAGTGAAAACGCTACTGGCACACCTCCTCTGTTCTTAACACGTGAAGCCCCAGGCCGATCAATTATTCATCCTATTGTGCGTGCGCGTGGCATAGTGTTAGTTCTGTAGTCGGAGAGGAGGTGTCTGTTGCACTTAAAGAGTGAGCGCCACGTCGCTTGGCAGGCCCAGGTCTGTCAGCCTGTCTCTTTCTGCCTCTCTTACACACACACACACGCACACACGTAAAAAGCCCTTGTTCTGCCTGAGCCTTTTTAATGATGGGATCAGGGGCGAGAATTGGTGGCTAAAGTGCAGCTCCAGTTATTTGAAATAAAGGAGAAAAGAAAGAGAAACATAGAGCAAGAATAGTGTGAAAGAGAGAAAGATGGGGTGGGTGAAAAAAGGGAGAGGAGGTGGAAGGGAGGGGGCGGTGCTTTGTACACTGGGGGTATTTTTCAAAGCAGTGCAGACTTGAAGCCATTGGGAGGCTCCTTTGACTTTAATCTTGGCTGCCTCTTTGAAAATTATGACCGAGGACCACGGTTGCTTCATTAAAAGACATGTTCTGTTTCTTGTGTAGTTTCAGCCAGATTTTCTTTTTGTGCATGTGATGCTGATTTCAGCTTTCCACCCTCTGTGCTTCCAGCAGCCTCCTGAGCACCTTGCCGTGTTAAGGGCCACTCACTTTGGATGTGTGTATGTAAATAGACCAGTGAATGTTAATTGAGCAGCAGAAGATTGATTTCCTTTTGCCTCTTCCCTCCTGAAGTACCCACTTCACTGTGCTGTGCTCAACATCGTCTGTATCTACGAGCTATTGTCATTTGTTACATGCCGGTCAGACTTTGTGCCATCTACTCTACATATGTAATGCAACAAATGAGACAGAAATCTTGTACTATGGGTTTGGGCATAATAAGAGCAGTGTGTAAAGTCCTGTGTGCATTTGGTAACTGTCCTCTCAATAAAAACGGAGCTGGAGGAAGTTGAGGTAGATGGGTGAAAATGTAGCAAAGTACTTGACTTAGACACCAGAGACAGGTGTCCCCAACCTCGTGCTCAAACATAACATAACATAACTAGTACTAGTACTATACTTTTAAAAAATCTCTCGTGGAAGACATTCTTAGTCTTGCACTTGGTTTTTCACATGAAAAGTGACAAAAACAGAGCTCCAGATTCTGATGTCAGAAAGGTGTTGGGGGAGAAGGTTTCCAAAGCTGATCATGCAACAAGCAGTTCTTATGGCGTATTTTGGCCTCATAACTGGTCAAACAATGGATATATTTAACTATTACTATGATCTTTCATAAGCTTAACCAAGTAGTTTTAGTTGCCTAAACATACCTTAACCTCAAGGGGAGCACACATTTTTTGTCATTTTGGGAAAACCTGATTTTAGAAAGTTTTGCCATTTCGTTCTTTGGGCTTGTTGGTTTTGTGGTTTTTGATTTAATGGATCATGTTAGCAGTTAAACCCCTAGAAGACATTAAACCTGTACTGTCCTGGTTTGCCGAGTGGCCTCAGTAATTTCTGTATCACAAGATTCTCGTTTTCCAAAGGAGAAATAACATAAATTTAACATTTCTAAATTTACAGTCATGTAAATGTGTGGCAAAAAAAGGATTTATTCCTGTCGACATCTCCTGTCAGAGAGGATTTCATACCAAGTACAGAGATTCTTACTAAAATGTTTGTCTACATTTATCCCTATCCAAAGAGAACCTCAAACAAACGAGAGATTTCTTGGTTAAATGTTGCTGGCAGAGAACTATTAAAATGTTTTAAAGCGTGGAAGCAACAACACCAAAAACATAATGACACATCTTTATCTCCACCATGTAGTGTACTGTGAAACTTTAATTACAGAAAGAATGTCAATGCTGTGTGAAGATTAATATTATTTATACTTGCACGTGCCTCTTGCCAAGGTATAGATAACATTTGTTTGTATTGTGTGTTTTGTGTAAACAAGAGTGCAAATGTGTTTTAGACCTATGAGCAGCACAGTCAAATTACATCAACCAACATGAAATGTCACAGTTCAGTTTTGTTAGGGAACTAACTCATCAAATGTTTAAATTATTACAGTAATTGACGCCCACTGCTATTTGAATGGCTATTTTTGTTGTTCTCTACAACCACACATGGTGTCATTGTGAAAAAACTGTTAACAAAACAAATCCAACCGAATATACACCAGATCCATTTAGCAGCTCAACTGGTTTGTTGCATTACTCTAACACTAAAAAAGGTCACTGCTTCGCTGTCTCTCTCCTCTCTCTGTTTGCACCACACGCACACACATATGCCCACACACACACATAAAATAACACACACACGCCATATATTGTAGATTTGCTCCAGTGGCACTGGGAAATGAAGGTAGAGAGATGAGACCTGTGTGAAATGCCACACAAAGTACTAATCGATCCCTTGCTGTGTTCACATACTGTGAGTGCACAAATCAGGGCACAGCAAGCTGCCTCTAATGACCTGGACCCGGACACACACACACACATATATACACAAAGACGACTGCAACTGCAACACACAGAATATATATGTATGATTAAATGCACACACATAACCTATCTGTACACAGACGCTGTGGTGCCAGCTGTCAGCTTGCTGAGACAGGATCTTTTGCCCTCTGCTTCTTCATCATCCTCTAACCCTTCTTCCTGTCTATCAAGTGTTTTCTCCCTGTGAATATACAGCTCACATAAATGTTGACTGGTAAATGCTTTATGAAGTGCTAGTCGTACAAATCATGCAGTTCCCCAAAACCCTGCCAGCAGGAAGTATCTGTAGGTTGTGATCCTCTGTAAACCGTATATGTTTTAAACTTGTACATGCAGTATTCATGCTGTACCAGACTGTGAATATACAGTGTGTGTGTGTGTGTGTGTGTGTCAGACAGAAACTGACATAGTTTGTCTGCTTCTGTGCAGAAGCATGCTTGTTTGTGTGATAATGGACAAATGCTAAAAAAATATTCTACCCATTTTGCCATGTGAGATTAAAGGATAGGTCTGGTGATATTCTATATTTTCTTTATAATTATGTTAATGCATTGCCTTAATTAATTGATTCTTCTAACAATTATTGTCTGTGTAGTCAAAGCCTCTGATGTAACTCATTCCTCTGTTCCACAGAGCTCCATTGTTGTCCGAAAAGTATTAAAACTACATCTCTGAGCCACATTGTTGCACTGGTTGACATGCTCCTTCTTCAGGGTGAACATGGGCACTGTAATTTGTTTTGAGTTGATGCCATGTACACTGTACTGCAGCTGAAAATAGTCCCCAACAAATACACAGTGTATTCCTGTTTGAGCAATGAATGCTAAAATCTACCAGCTGTTTTAGGAAATTATTTAGACTCGTTTGTATTTGTGGCCTGTTTTTTTGTGATTTATGTTTTCATTAGGAACAAAGGGGCTTGGTGTTGAGAGTCTCGGTCATGGGATGTTTCACAGTAGCATATGAAATATAGCCTCATCCTTTAATAATATATATTTTTAAAGGATAAATATACTTTATTACATTATAGTTTTGGCCATTGTTTCTATTGATTGTGATGGTATTGTACTACTATCTAAGATATGGGATTGCAGAGGCAAAAAGAAAAAGTCCAGGGTTGCAAGAAACATGAGCAGTCAGTCAGACAATCAGACTTCCAGTTTTAATTGAGAAGAGAAAATGAAGGTAAATGGCAAACTTATTACCCAACTGTCTATTTGAAGTGGTTGAGATGATCTGACTGACTTGTGTTTCTTACCCCGTCTGACTTGCCACTGTGTTCCAAGATCTAAGCGATTTAATTGGTAAGTACAATAGTATAATAAGTGAACTAGAGACCTGAGTTGTAATACATTTTAGTTTGTGTAAAATGGACTTCACTTATATAGCGCTTTTTTTATTGGTAGTCTATGGTTCAGCCCATTATAATTACATTAGCTCTTGCAGGATTTGTAACCTCAGAAACTCCAAACTTGAATGTTTGTGATCAAAAACACATGATGTAGAGCTTCCCTGATTCCTCAGTTCACAGTGTATACTTGCTTTTCCAATGAGAAAAGCAAGTACGGTTACTGTACAATGCAGCGAGTCAAGGTCAGGCCTCTCACAAAGCTAGGTGTGTTATAAATCTATTCAGTGTTTATCAAATGGACTGAAAAATTACAATTTTCACACTGCAGTAATAAAAGCCAAACTGTCCCTCTGTACGTGTACATGAAACAAACAAAGAGACATGCGGGGGCCCTTTGATCAGTCAATCCGTAAACAAACCCTGATGCAGAAGCCCTGCAATTGGGTATGTGCAGATCAAACTGTGTCAAATCATCAACAGGCGAATAATAAGCTCTTGTTCTCTGAAGGGCAGCAGTCACAGCAGCACCATCAATTAGACTCCAGAGTTTGTGTCTTTTCCTTTCTACTGATCGGGAGCTGAGCGAGTCAGACTCTTGCTTTGTCTTGTACCATACCTTCAAACTTGGCTGTTTACATTATTGTGAAGATGATGGAGAAATGAATGCGGATTGTTTTTTGAAAAGCGTTGAATTCTGTAGGGGTTAAATCACAAATACTGCCATGTTGATGGGTGATTTTATTTTTTTTATTTTTTTATTATCACCTGAAGTTTCCCATATTGTTGGCAAGCGGGACGTTCTTGATGGGACATCTATGTATGGCATATTTTAAGATATGGCTGTCCTGTTGATGTTTTGAATTGTTTATATTTTGTCCCTGATTGTGCGGCCACATAGGTAGAAGCTTCGCAACTATGCATGGAGTTTGCAACATTTTATTTTCAGTCTGCTCCTTCTTGTTAGTGCATGCCTCGCGCTGTGCACAAGAGTATTACCCTCAAACAAGTCTGTCCTCTTTGTTTTGAGCTCTATGGGGACCCCCTTGCGAAAAAAAAAAATGTTTTGGAAGGCAAGCCAAACCAATGTGCGGGAGAGAGCATGGAATCAATAGTGTCTTCTTTTCTTACTTGATTTAAATGAGGGCTACCAGCTCTGAAGTTCCTTCTTGCCATGTTCATCATGAAAGAATGTGCGCTGGTTGCACCGACTCCAAAGCCCCAGCAGTTACCATTGGCATATTAATAATTTAATGCAAATAATCATTGAGTATGCAGTTTGTGTGTGAATTTGAGCTGAAAGACAAAAGTAGAAAGTGGGGCCTCACATTGCGTTGAGGAAAATAAAGTGAGATGTTACACAGGCCTCTTTCTAGCGTCTCCGCGGGTGAATGCTGAAATGAATCCCCTCAAGAGCTGTACCATCTCAGCTAGCTTTCTCTGATTTAGATCCCATCAACCCTTCTCATTTCACGCTGCCGTAATACGAGATGTCAAAGTGTAATTTGACAAGGTTTCTCAGAGTAAACAGGCTCTGAGTCTTCACTCTGCGTTTTAATTGTGCCCTTAACGTCCTGGCTAGCTGTGAACTCCACCTGGGGTGATATATATTTACAGCGAGGTTTCTCAGTGGATCAGGTATTAGGCATCGTGTACGTGCTCATGATTGTGTATGGAGAGGTGATAGTTGGGATGCTAGTTTGTTAGAGGTTGGTTGGAGATGGGGGGTGTTGTTACACGTCACACAGACGCAGAAATTGATATTATATTAAAGCTTCTTTTCACCATGGTTGCTCTCAGGCTTCAACTCCAGCACCATTCCCATAGTCCCATTAGACTGTCAATAATTCATGTCAGGGATTTCATGGGATTCAGCAGATACTTTCGCCTGTATTGATGGCAAATTTCGTTTATTTACACAGGGCCTATAATGAAATAAGAAGCCTCACATAACTCTGTACTTAGTCTGTAGGCTAATTTCCGAGGGAGATAACAGGGGATTGGTGGTGGTGGTGGTGGTGGTGTTGTGGAGGGGCTTTGGTTGTACTAAGGGTCCCAGAGCTGCTTTCCTCATCCTCCCTGCTTATCGCTCTCATTACAGGTCGCTCTTTTCTTCTTCACCCATGTCCTAATCTCTGTGTTTGTGTGGGTGCTTTTTGGTTTGTAATTCTACATTATGGTTGTCAGCCATGCTGAACAAAAAAACGTATCTACTTTTTCTACATTCAGATTTAGTACAGCAACTATGTCTCCTAAAAAGAAATATGAATATAGACGTTTGCCAAATAAGTTTGGCTAGATTGGGGTGAATGACATTGGGGTGTACAAAGCGTTGTTATGTTAAGGCTACTAAAACATTCATTTTATGAAACTATGTGGAGTTATTGACAACCAGCTTGTCAAATGCCAGCTTGATAAATGATTTGTGTACCAATTCTAATTGTTTTAGGTTCAATCTGGGCTGCATTAAGTTGTTGACGAAGATTTTCCTAATCTAATGTAAATTGTACATAAATGTAACTTTCAGGAGACGGTTGATTTTAGTGAGGGAATTCATTGAGCAACTTTAGTAACCGTACTTCAGTAATCCTTCATAAGGATGGACGGGGAACGTCCTTAGTTACAGATGTATCATTTTACAGTTTGTTGTCAGTTTTAGTTTTTAACAATGTAATCCTGAGGTTGACTACAACCTGAAACTCACCATATGAGCTGACAGCAGCATTATGGGCTCATCAACTGGGCTCAGTCCTGAAAAAGATGTTATACAAGTGCAGTGTGAAAATGACCCTTTCATTAAGTCTTCCTGTAGGTAAAAAGGTTTAAGTGCTCTCTATTTTGTACCTTTCCACAACACTAAGTAAAAATAATTAAAATGCAAATGTATAAGTCTGAATGATCAAAAGGTGCTCTAACCAAGCACGAAAACAGTCATAAAGTGGTTTAATCACCTGCTATAACAATCAATTAAAATACAATATGCAAAGTGTGCGCGTGTGTATATACGTGTGTGTGCTCGCCACAGTGGTGTGGAATGAATCAGCGAGTGCCTGTGGACATTGTCATATGGACATATTAGCAGCAGCACTGGATTCCTTAGTGTTTTATGTGTATAATTTCCCCCTGATAGTGGTTGTGGTTATGGTGTTTTGTGTGTGCGTGTGTACGTGTGTGTGTGTGTGTGTGTGTGTGTGTGAGAGAGAGAGAAATACAAGGAGAAAGAGAGAGAATAAGAGAGCTAGAGAGGTGATGTGGAAGGATGAGGGAGGCTGAGACAGGAGAGCTGCCCCCAGTAATGAGGCCCTTTTATGGGCTTTAATTTGTCCCGCTCCCCCGGGAGACTGATGGATGGCTCTCTTTATGCTCACTCTCTTTCTTTCCCCCATCTGTGATACTGAGGATTTATTTATACCCTGATATTACCTCTCTAACAAGTGCCGCCTTGCCATTATGGCTGCCTGACTCTTCCTGCACAGACAGACAGACAAATAGATAGATAGACAGATAGATAGATAGACAGATAGATAGATAGATAGATAGATAGATAGATAGATAGATAGATAGATAGACAGACAGACAGATAGATAGATAGATAGACAGACAGACAGACAGACAGACAGACAGACAGACAGACAGACAGACAGAGCATTTTGTGTAAAAGAACTGTAGCATGCTCTGTATGTGTGTATTTGTGTGTTTGGATGTCTGTAGGCTCGCCTTGCTGTCTGTGTACGATTCTATCTGTATTCTTTTTTTTCAGTCTTTTTTTTCAGATTATTTGTTTCTTTTCTTTGCGAGTGGGTGCGAGGGGGAAAAACAAAACATTTTTTGCCCCTGGGCAATTCATTGCAAATTCTGGCTGACTCCTGCTCGGTTAGACTCTAGGGAAATGAAATTTAAAAACTAACTTAAAAGTTTATCACCAGTTGGCAGTTTTGGCAAGTGATAAAAATGACCAGTTGGAGAGGCAGATTTAGGTTGACAGCCACAGAGGGATGAAAATAGCATGCTGCATACGTTTACCTTAGCTGTTTCAAAGGAATGGGCGACACGCTGGCAGGGCTGCCGATGCCCTTGTTCATCCATTCATCCGCAGCTCAGGGGTCTGTCACCGTGGAAACTTCAAGGGAGACTTTCAAGTCATTCTGCATCAACAAATAATGTACAAGCATGCATACATATATGCATATATACAGTATATATGGTTTCTTGAGCACAATGTAAGGTATTAATCATTCAGATGTAAAGACTTAACTCTATCTATTGATGTCGCACAAAGGCCTTAAAGGTGAGATCTGTCATCTAAATGTAAACAAAAGATTTCCACACACCAATTTTCACTCCATAAATGTTATTCATGTTTCTAATAAAATATTTGTTGACATTAATAGGGCTTATTAACACATAGCTTTATTGTTAAGGCTGATTGATCATATGTTTGATTAGTTGATCAATCATCAATAAAATATGAACAGTGAACATGCTTTTATGGCCAACCAAGAGTCAAAGACGTTAAGTTAACTATAACGTTAGAGAAGGAAAAGCTCACATTTCAGAAGGTGGAGAGACTGATTGGCATTTTTGCTTGAAACATCACATTAATGATTGGTGACATGACATCAGAAGGAGTTTAAATTTTCTACTAATACACACACACTACACAAAAAACATTTTCCGTTTTTTGTTTTAAGGAATTTAGTGTCCATCCGAATGATGCACTGTGCCGAGTGGGTTTGTGAGCTCAGGGACAGTCGGTGTCAAACTGATGATCACATGAGCAGAGGCACACTGCCAAACTAAAATGTGTATTATTGTTGCAATAAATGGTTAAATCCTCAAATGAGAGCCCTTGCTGAAATGATGGTTTGGGCTTCTTATATAGTAAAACGGATCATGCAAGCTGAAAAAAAGCTACAGTAGCATGGTTTAAATGAGTGTAAAATACATCTTGTTACACTTCATTTTCCCTATTTATTCAAATCAGAATTGGATTCACCTATGTAATCCTTGGACTGACAATTTAGTTTTGTTTTAACAGTAGAGTGTGAATAAAGAATAGCCACTGGCAGTCTGCACTATTTTATCTGTTCCACAGTACCATAATATAAAAAACAGTTTTTACAATCCCAGCTCAGTTTCCTTGAAGATGAATAACCACTTTTTACCTGTTTCTATCCATCTTCCATTCATCCTGCCTCCCTTCAACTCACATAAATGAAACAGCAACACCGGAGAGGAAAAAGAAGAACAGCACAGAGAGTAAACAGAACAAAAATATTGGTTTGCTTTCTTTCTCCTCGCTCTACCCCTCTGGATATGTGATCACTAACATCTATTGCATGTATTGAGGGCTGGGCGATGGTTTGGCACGCAGATTGTCAAATCACACCTCTGAGTAACTCTCTGCACACTTAGCTCAAGGCCCCTCCAGCTTACATAATCCTCTGATCTGTCTGCTGCTGGAGCAGGGCCAGCAGAGGATTGACAAACACACTGAGCTAGAAATGAGACACGCCATGCTGTCTTACAGGGCTGAGAGAGAGAGAGAGAGAGAGAGAGAGAGAGGCAGTGACGACAGCCGTTGTGAGTGGTAACCCTGTCTACATGGATGTCTATTCTAAACAAAAATCCCACAGCACCATGAGTTTCCAGGTCAGAGATTCCGACAAAAAAGAGCATCAAACTTGTCCTTCTCCATGTCTTGGACGTTTTTTGAATTTTTTACAACCTCTTTAATAACTATCATCAATCCTTAACACACCTCCCCATAAGGATACATTTTCCTTTAATAAAGCAGGGTGGTCTCTTTTTCACACTCCACCCTTCTCACTCACACATCTTCTATTTCCATCACTTCCCTGACCCTCCAGCCTGTTTCCAGTCTTGCTGGTGAGCAGGGAAGCCCACTTGCAGTGCCCCCTTTGGCAGTTCTTTTCAACTTCACAGTGTCCTGTGGTTGAGCTTGGATCAGCTACAGAAAGCCATCTGCCCACTGTGATCGCTCGCTAAAGTGTCTTAATTAGGCCTCATTGCCTTTGTGTTATATGTCCCCTTTCAAATGGACCTCAGAAAAAACGCCCAGAGAACAAGCCACGTGAAAGAAATACTGTGTGAGAGGAAGGGAAACGGAGAGCTGGACTTAATATTTACACAACGAGCCATGTGATATATCTCAGTGAGTCATGTCACACATTCTGACAGATATTGTCATTCTATGAAATGGCTGTGCTGTAGGGATTTTGTTTTTGTTCAGCAGCTCACAGGAGCGTGCAGGCGCCCACTGGCCTCACTGATCTGCTATCATCTGCATGTTGAACACACCCATGGCTCCTTGATGTTGACGTAGAACACTGGCTCTGCAATGTACCACAGCTGCAAAGTCCAGAGTGCCCAAGTTACCCTGCGCAGCAAGCACACACACATGTACACGGTCACACACTAACACACACACACACATACCAAGGGAGCCTCTTTCATTCAGTGGCCTGTTACATGTCTTCATTTGGGGCTGCTGATGAAACGTGTTGTGTCGGCGATTCTCTCAGGACCTGCAGATCTGTCAGGAGTTGTTCAGCCTTCATCAACTTTTGATCCATAGGAAAAGGACTGAACTGCTGTTGTCTTACTACAACACTCGCTCTTAGTTAGTCCAGTCCCTTCAAGGCCGTTGATCGTGATAGTGATCAGGTTTTTTTTTGCCTAATGTCCCAAGTAATTACATCCATATTGGACGGTTTCACACCACAAAATTTACGCCCAAATGCCAAAAGCGACGTGTCCGATATGCAGCGAGGCAGAAAGTCCAGTGTAGAGGTCAGGATGGTGGATCAGTGTGTAGCGCATCTGACGTTCATGCAGGAGACCAGATTTTGTGTCCCATCACAGATGTGAAGTTAAGGTTTGCCTTTTAATTAACAGTAAGCCAGAAGTGTTTCGGTTGCCTAACCCAAACCATACTTTGACCATAGTTGGATGGATGGATGGATGGATGGATATTTTCCACAGTCTTTCCCTAACCTTAACCACACTGTAGCTGTCATCCTCATATATTGTAGAAAGTGAGAATTTTCAAAACCATGGTATTAGTCATGAAAACCTGTTGCCACCAAACATAATCTGAGGTTTTGCAAAATTTTATTAACATTTAATCAACATTCTTGTTATAGGTTTGTGATTTTTACCACTTTTAAGCTTGAACACTTCCTTGTTTGTGTGTTCTAGAAAGTTTAGACAGTTTTGAGAGGTGGCTGCCAAAACCTTGCATTTGTGAGTAATGTTTCTAGTAAAGTAAAGGGTTAATGTCACTAAAAAGGTAGGTGATCAACAAGCAACTCCCATGTCTCTGTCTGTTCCTAGTCACGGCTGCTTTGCTGTACTACAAATAAAGTTAATATGATGTTTGCAAGCAAGTTTCAAGTCTGAAACTTAAATGGTGATTTTTAATAAGTGGAGACCAACAGCTGGAGTTAATCTGTTTGAAAACTTACACTAAGCTTTGCAAGAGGATTAACAATCATGTAAAGCATGCAGGATCTGTTGCAATGCAGTTCAGCATATTTGATGTAATAGATGTACGCACATGATTCTTGCACACTTATTGTAAGTCACTTTGGATAAACAGTTAAATAAATGTATTGTAGTGTTATTGCATTAAAGATGATGTCAAAATTGATTCAGAAAAGCTAACTGTACAAAAGTAAAGTAAGTAAAGTCCTGCGAAAATAAAGAAAACATACGCGAAGTACAGATAATGTTTCTGCTCCACACTTGTTTTGTTGAAAACAGATGCACTGCTATCATCTTGTTTTCAATGTATCATGGCCTGATTGATCCCTCATTTGTCACAGTCAGAAAAAAATCCAAAAGTACCTCTAACTGTTCTTTTTTTTCACTGCCTCCCCCTTTCTTTTCTTCACAGCCTTTCTTTCACCATCCATTACAAGTGCGGGACAGGTTACAGACGGGTTGAGAGGAGAGAACAATGTGTTGTGACCCTCAGTACTGCCCTCCAGCTCAGCGCCTGGCTCCAACTCCCTCTCCCAGAAGGCCGTGGGGGGCCTGGCCACCGCCCCTCCGCCCGCCTCCCTCTCCACCCCTCCACCACCACCAGAATCAATCGCTCTGCGACACCATACAAACGATCCACTGAAGCCCATGCATCACAGTACACTGCACCACCAACAATGACCAGCCATGTGGTTCGGGACTGAGAGAGAGGGAGCGAGAGTAAGATGGAGAGTTATTACGGGCAAATATAAAATTGAAATGGAACAGGAAAGTAAAAAGAGAACGACAGGGAAGCAGCAAAAGGAAACAACAGAAATAGAAAGACTGTGTGCATGCTAGGGCTGAACGATTTGAGGAGAGTATCTAATTGTGAGGTTTCAAACCTCACAATATAGGTTTTTTGCAAATATGAATCAAATTGTGATTATTTTCTACAAATGAAACCCCAGGTCTGTATTTGGGCTTTACAATTACATAAAGTAACCTGAACCTGAACATTGTTTTATATGTTTGTATCAGCAACATATATTGTTTGTACATGAATAGAATTAGATAAAACAATGCAGCAGTTTGGTGTTGAAGTCATCAAGGGTTCAAACCAGTCTGGGAGCAGATTCTCTGCTGGTTGCCCTTCCAACTGGTCAGAGCCAATAAAAAGTTTTGATCATAAACCCCCATAAATCAGCAAATGCTTGTTTTTACACTTCTATTTTAGTGATCTTTATAGGGGCTGGTGGACAGAGTTTGTGACCAGGCCAGGCTAGCCGTTTTTCCCTGTTTCCACTTGTTATGCTAAGCTAAGCTAACCGGCTGGTGACTAAAGCTTGATATTTAATGTGCAGATATGAAAGAGGTCTTTTCATCTAACTCCCCACCATAAAGTGAATTATAACATTTCCAAAAACGTTAAACTCCGTTTCCAAATTTCCAAAATTTACTTTGACAGCTGTTATTATAGCTGGCAAAATCGAAAGTCGCTGACTAAACCCTTCACCTCCAACAGCTTGTTAAAACACTGCTAATTGCGTGAGTTACCATTAAAGTCGTGGCTCTTGCAGTTTTAAAACGATTAATCATTCAGTCATAGCGCATGTGTGGAACAAGTGAAAATTTGTCCGAGGTTTAATTACATCCTGGTTGATTCAATGAGCATCTGAGGTCCTCTCTCTGGTCAGGCACTGCTATTGTTTACTTCAAGTGTTACTCTGACTCCCAGATGTCCCCTGGGAGCCCAGTGCCCTCCCTCAAACCTCCCCTCCACCATCCTCACACACACAAACTAACACACACACACACACAGTCTGCTATGGCAAAATTGTGTTAATTTACCCAGCCAGTAGTATTAACCATATTATATCAAATAACTGCCACAGACAATT
The DNA here is from genome assembly GCA_036024295.1 of Nannoperca obscura. Lineage (NCBI taxonomy): Eukaryota > Metazoa > Chordata > Actinopteri > Centrarchiformes > Percichthyidae > Nannoperca > Nannoperca obscura. The sequence goes on from JAVQJL010098725.1 coordinate 17,476, forward strand.
GGGCGGCCAGCTCTGTGACTTCATTTTAATTGATTTTCTTACATGCTCTCAGCCGCGGATGATTTGGTTTCCCTCCGACACTATGTTTATTAAAGGCATATTGCATAAAGGAATAAATAGATATTGTTGGTTGGATTTATATGAGCTTTGAGGCAATGCAGAGATTCGCCCCTTGTTTTAATATAAGCCCGACTTTAAGTGTTTTGTTTGATTAAAGTCAATATGTTTGTTTAACCTCCGGGCCAAAAGGACACCTTAGTGTGTGTGTGTGTGTGTGTGTGTGTGTGTGTGTAAGTAATTGTGTGTACTCAAATGTGTGTGTTTGTGATGGAAAACATGAGGGAAATGGAGAGGTGTATACATTTATCCCAACCTGTCTATCACAGCGATAACGCTCAGCTACCTGGGTGAGCTGACTTCATTGGAATATGTAACACGCCGAATGAATAGAGCCACTGTTAGTTGGCCAGAAACAGTTTTTTATTTTCTGTCTTTTCTTCAAGTGGAATGGCTGCGAGGAGACCCCAGGACCATTTCATCTTGAACATCCTTTACCAGCTGTCGCAGTCTTAAAGGCATGCTGTTCAGCCCACAGAAAATCCCACTAATCATCTTTTTGTGTTTGAGGGCACAATATGCCGAAACAGGCAGGGTACACACACACACACGTATATACACGTAAACACACACACACATACATGCACACACACACATGCAGACACTGCCAGCCTGCTGCTCTCTTGTCCCCATGCCCTGAGGGGGAGAGAAAGCGGGAGAGAAGGGGGGGGGTTCGGTATAATCACTTGTTAGAGGTCTGGCTCTGCCCCCCCACTCCCCTCTCTCTCCTCTTTTCTGAGGAACCTCCTTACTCCTCCTCCAACTGTTCTGTCCATCCACCAATCTCTACAGTATCTCTTTCTCTGTTTGCCCCATGACTTCTTCCTGTATGTCTGCTCTTCTTCCTCCTCTGTCTGTTAAATGCCTCTCTCTCTCTCTCTCTCTCTCTCTCTCTGTCTCTCTCTCTCTCTCTCTCTCGCTCTGACTTTATGCAACTTTCTGCTTCATCAGCTGAAACTCTCTCCTTCTCATTGAAATACTGTTTGGCTACAGTAACACATCTGTTAAGCTGAATGTGTCCGCTTTCAGTGTGTGGCAATCACACAAGCTCTCACGTCATCAGTGAAATCTGAATCTGAAAAAAAAAGGAAAATGATTTAAAGTGGTAGATGAAGTTGCAACAGTTGCAGGTCAAATCTCAGACAGGAATCAAAAAACTTTGTCCAATATGTCATACAGCTAAAGATTATTATAGGTTATCCTAAATGTAGTGAGTTTACACTGTAAAGTGATCATAATATTAACTATATGTTTGTGATGTGGCCTGTGCTCGTACAGTATGCTAATGTTTTCTTAAGCTGTAAAAACACAGTCACTGTCCTGACAGTTTTAATGTCTTTACACAGTGGGTTGAGGAATACTGCTGCCTGAAGGACACACAGCGGTTCTGACATTAGAAGGAAGCTATTTAAAGTCCAATCCACCTGGTCATGAAACTTATCAGTTGAAGATAGGCAAAACTATCAGGTGACTTTGTTTTTTCATCCATGGTATGAATATGTTACTCTAACTACTTAATCCTATTTACTGTAACAATAACTGATTTGTTCACTAATTCACCAAAGTGTGGTAACAATGTAGACAAACATATATTTTAAGTTTATATTTGATGGAATTTTGTAATAAATCTAGATCCACCAATTAACTGATTTCTAAGTTTGTGTAAATGGATTTAACAGAAACTACATAAAATCCAATGCGATTGTACTGCTTACAGAATTTTCCTGATAGCGTTATCATAAATTGTGCTTTGAACAAAAAGCAGAAACCTATGTGACTCAGAGTGTTAAGTTAAGCCAAGATCTCCCACACAGTTTAATAGCAATTTTTTTGTCTCATGTTATGCATAGTACCACCAGTAAAACCATCTAAATCCTGTGTCTTTGCACCTCATTTTGTGCTGTAGTTTAAGCTATGTGCACAATAAGTCCTTTCTCTAATTTCCCCACTCACTGACTTTATGAGTGAACAGCTAATGCATCATTCTTCTCATTGACTAATGTCCTGGTTCATTTTGTCCTTCCTGCTTTGCCATCGCCTGCCGTGCAACACTGATTAATGCCATCACAGCAAATTAGATAGCCAAGGAACAACATGTTTATCATTTTCAAGCATTAAGAAAAGTATTTTCTTGCTTCATTTCCTTTAGTGCATTCAAAGCAGTAGGCACATCAAAGTGATGTATGTATGTACAGTACAGAGGGGAAAATATTAATTGGAATATAGCTAGAGATGTGGCCTTTCTTCTAAAGGTTGTGAGACAGAGGACAAGAGCTGAGTGTAAGGTACTTCCAAGTAATGATGTCATTCTTTTTACTATACACACACAGTCAAGTGACTTAAAATACATACGCCTGTTTCAACGCTATGACCAAGGTTTTCATAAATCTCTGTTGAAGTTCTTTAAAGCTGAGCATTGTAGGTTTCCGAACATTGTCGCCCTCTACAGCAGCAAAAGGTCATTTCAATGATGATGACAACAAAAATGGCTGAATATCCAGAGTGGTGTCAGTGACGTCTGGTTGGCTACAATTTAGCAAACTTATATTATTGTTGTACCTACATGGTAACAAAAATGTTACAATTAGCTAAATAGATTTGTTAAAAATACAAATTAAACGTGTCATGTGTCATGGAGGATAAAAACAAATTTGTGCGCACAAATTATTAACTGCCTTAAAGCAATAGTGACAGGAACAGGGATAGAGAGTCCATCTTTAAACATTTTCTAGTGCTTTTGGCATTAGGATAGCTCTTTTTAACTGACGACACACAGTCAGGTGGTTTATTTACTATGATATAGTAATAATTCAATTTTGACATTGGTTTCTTGGTAGTAGTTCCTAGCAGTGGTTCCCAACTTGGGGATTGAGACTTCCCAATGGGTCTAGATAAATGTGAATCACTAAATGATTAGTAGGATTGAAATTTGCAACCTGTGACAAGGGGTCATAACTAGGCATTGCTTCACTTTAAAGAGGTTTGGATACTGGTATAGAACATTGGTTATTAAGGCTCATCTATCTCTGTTTTCTCAGATTTAGACTTTTATTCTCTTGAGACTGATTACATGTTATAAACCAAAACAACATCTATAGTACAATAAGGTGAATGGCACCTTTTGTTTTATTTTTATAATCATTAGAGTGGAAATGATCATGTATACATTATTAATCTTCTGTGGTATTTTTACACACAGATACCATATAATAACTTTACGACCCTTAACATGTTTTCCATTTCTGTTTTAGCTGTTTATGTTTGTTCTATTTTTTCCTAAATAAGCTAATCGAAAATTGTGCAAGAGCACCTTGAAAATCTTGATAGCCCTGTGAATTACAATAGCAGCCTCAGGTATTGACAGAAAGAGAGCAAGTACTCAGATATTCTCATATCATTTTCATCCTCATATCATGCTGCGAACGTAGCCTGGCATTGGTATGTTCTTACCCAATGTTCCCTCTCCCGGGCTGTATATCACATCATAAAGAATACATAAACCCCCTTCTCTAAAAAAACCTACCCAGTCTCTAAGGCATCAGTGCCTAGCCCTGTTCTCTAAGCCTGAACAGAAAAAGAGCTGAAACAAAGAACTTTCCTTAGAAAGAAAAAGAAGAAAAACAACATTGTTCAAACAAAACAAAAATTGAGAGACAATGCTAATAACTGTAAAATATGAATGGTGACTTGACATATTTGCAAATGCGCTGAGAGGCGGCCTACTAAATGCAATGAAATGGGTAACCAATGGCTTGGAAGAAAGCTGTTGTGGGCCCCCATCTCTTGCCATTAGATGTTCAGTGGAAGCTGTCAACAGAAGGCGCATTTGCCTGCCAAGCTCCCTCTCTGACTGAGCTCTCTGCCTGCAGCACGCCCCAAGCTCCTCTTTGACTCAAAGGGTTCATTTCACTTCTTTTAGCCTCATTCGCATGTGGTGCTACACAAAAACCCGGGTTGCTCGCAGCCTGCCTCTTGTGTGTGTGTGTGTGTGTGTGTGTGTGTGTGTGTGTGTGTGTGTGTGTGTGTGAATGTGTGCGTGTGTGTGTGTGTAAACTTGTGTGTGTTCTCGTGTTCGTGTGTATGCCTGTTTGTGGGTGGGTGGGTGTGCGTTTTTGCACAAGTGCACGTGTACATGCATGTGTGTAAATCACAAGGTGATTTTGCACAGTTTGCACTGTTGGCCAAAAAGCAACAGTGACAGGAACAGGGAAAGAGACCAGAGGGCAGAGATCATTACACATTTTCTAGTGCTATTAGCATTAGGCTAGCTCTTTTTAACTAAAGACACACAGTCAGCTGGTATTCACTATGACATATTCATAATTATATCACACTTAGCTAAATAAATGTGATATTCTAGTTAGAGCAGAGGTTCCCAACTTAGGGTCAAGACTTTCCAAGGGGTCGTAAGTTAAATGTGAGGAGTCATTACCAAGACTGACATATGCAACATGTGACATGGGATCACAATTAGACATTGCTTCACTTGGTCACAAGCCAAAAAGGTTTTGTATGGAGCTTGTATGGAGCATTGGTGATTTGCATTTGTCTTGGTTTTCTCAGATTCCGATTTTTGTTGACTCGAGACATAGTATGGACCAACACTACATGTACAGTACAATAAAGAAAGAAACACCCTTGAAGTGTCAAAACTATGACAACACTTGCTGTATAAAGAAAAACTTTATTGTAAGACCAATGCATTTCGACTTGTGGCCATTACATAACATAACATTAACATTCATCATTACAAAGAACATTTAAATAAGATGTTTAAAAAGTTATTAAGACAATGGTACCTGACAGGAGTGAAGTGCAACAGAAATTACTTATATAGAGGCAAAACATTAACATGACATTGGGCCTTTTTGATAATATACTAATAATCACTATCTTAAACATAGATGTGTGGAGCAAATAGTACTTTGTCAAAGTACTTCTCCATATTATTCACTATGCTTGCATTCTTATATTTAAGCAAAATGTGATACTTGCTTCCCAGAAGATTTTCACCAAAAAATACCCAGAAGCCGCAAAGCAGTTGAAACAGATTTTCATCCCAAAAATGTTCACACGCATTCAAAAGTTGTGTTTTTTTGCCTCAAGAAGATGCTAATCAGCATAGTTTACATCTCAGAAAATGTGTTGGATAATAGTGGGTGAAGACAAAAATGGGAAGCTGCTGAAGTTGTACAAAAGCTAAACTGCAGTGTTTGTGCTGCAAATTATATTTGTTACAATCCCATTTAATGGAGATATTTGTATTATTGAAATGTCTACCGATTTTCAATCATTTAATTAATAATCACATTACACCTGATCAATTACTAGATTTAGTTTTTTAAATTAAGAATTTAAACTAATGAGCTCCTATCACCTGACAACAAGCAACATTTCCTTTTCACAAGTGTATGACTTCATAACTCTGGCCAGTCTCTCTGGCTAACAGCCCAAGGGTCGGACCAGTGGAGTGGAAGTTGAAGAGGGCTGTTTGAACATAATAGGTTTTGACTGGCATGTGTTAAGCGCTTCACTGCACCATTGATTGAGCTCTTGTTTGCTAAATCACTGCTGGTTTCCCCTATCTGGTAGGCCTGTGACACGTGTGGTGTGTGGTCACTTCAGCTTGGAGAGAGAGAGAGAGAGAGAGAGAGAGACGACTAAGTGCAACCCTGGTGACCAAAAGAGGACATGAGAAAAAAATGACAATAAGAAAGAATGAAAATAAAAGAGGAAAAACACAGTTTTGCTCCCCTTATGATGAAACTCAAACATGAATCAATCCCTAAATTCATTTCCAAATCTTACCACTTTGGTCTTTCCTCCATGGACACTCAGCATAACACCCCCCCCCTTCCTCTTCCTCTCTCCCATTTCACTCCCTCTCTGCCCCCACCTACCTTGTTTCAGACATGCTTTTTACAGCTTGGAGGATGTGGCAGAGGAGGGAGGTTGGTGTCATGGGTCAGTGTCACTCAGCCAGCTGTCCACTCAACGAAAGTGGATCGTTGAGATGAGACCTCCCAATGGCTGACTTTTGCTTCCTTGCATTCTCATTTTCCAGGCATTTCATTAAAAATGTTCATAGATTAACAACAGACCCAAACTAATAGGCTATATGCTAATGATGTAAAATTGACAAAAAGTTGAATTGTGTTTCATGGCTAAATGTTTCTCAATTATTTTTCCAAATTTAGCATGAACACTGTTAGTTTAGGCCCAGCGCAGATGATTTTCACTGGTTTGAGATAATCCAACACACAGATGTGATTTGTTTTTATGTAATTTAATCAGACATCACTAATACAAGTAGGCTATTAATCTTTTCAAAAATGTGTTACAAACACTTTTATTAAACTACATCAATAAAATATGTAGTTTACCACCCACAAAAATGTCTGTGCCCCAGGTAACATGTGATTTCAAAAACTGCAGTCCCATTCCTCATAAAACACTTGGAATCCCTCTACCGTGCTGCACTGAACACACAGGTGATGTTAATTCATGTCTGTAAAGGTTCATTCAGTGCTTCAGGCATAGGGTGGACATTGGCACTGAGCCAAGTCCTTTGAAGGACACAACTCTTTGACTCACGTCCTTCTAAGTGCCTGAAAGCAACAATGACCCTACAACTCCTTCAGACCTCCTCTAGTCTAAAAGAGTCTAAAAAGTATTCTTTCATGCTACATTGAGCTAAAAGTAAAACGTTTATACCCAGGAAACTGCACTCAAATGAGAAAATGAATAAAACAAGTTGTTTGCAAAAAATATCATATTTATCTGCATGCATATGGATATGTAATTTATTTACTACTTATATTAAAGACAAACTTTGGGGTTTATTTCTGGCTGTTAGTATAAAACAAAATAACATTGTGGATTACTGTTGAAATCATATTTAAAACATACTCAATTAGGAATTCAAAAAATCTTTAGCCATGTGAGCGGTATGGCTCTAGGGATGGTAATGTTGGTCTGTCGGTCGGTCCACCACTTTGGTCCAGACTAAAATGTCTCAACAACAATAGGATGGGTTGCTATGACATTTTGTACAGACATTCATGGTCTACAGAGGGTGAATCCTAATGACTTTGTTGATCCTTTGACTTTTTCTCTTGCGCCTGAATGAAGTTGGCATGTTAAAATCTGCATTATAATTAAGTAAACACGTTAAATGTTAAATAAATCTTTTTAAATGTGGAATATTCTGTACCATTCTGTGAACATTCATGCCATAAACCACCTTGTTGTTTGACATCATTCTCTTCTATTTTCCTCTTTAATTTCAGATAGGTGGGTAAAAGTATACTAGCCAACCCAGCGCCTGGAGTCCTCCCCTCCACTTTGAGAAGGCTTGGCGAGTAAACAGTGTCTTTGCTGATTACAACGCCTCTCTCTCTCTGCAGCCCAAGATAAGCTAAAACACTTTGATCTGCTATTGATTGTCTCCCTCCTCCTCCTCATCTCTACGCCCTCTTTCCTCACTACTGTTAAAACATAGGTGAGTCAGCCAGCGGCCTGAGGCAGTGAAGCAGAAATCAGCGGCACGCTGCTGTGTTTCTAATGCTGGCCACCGAGGTTAATTGGTATCCTCTCTGTGGTGTTAAAATTATAATCATGTTTAAGGAAAGAAAAGGAGCTGTTTACAGAGAATATACATACAGTTTCAGTCACAAGACCCTCAGTACCGTCACTGGCTCAAGGAGCACAATTGGAATATATTTATTATACATTATTTCCTTAGAGTATAAGATTGTTATGTGTGGAGAAATGCAGAGGATAGGAAAGGACAAAATAATTGAAACATTTTATGGAAAATAACTAAACAAAATCAAAATAAATTGAGCATCTGTGCTGGTGAGTCATGTCACTCAAGAGCCAATTAGCAGATTGTGTGAGGCTTTGGAAGAAAAGAAAGAAAGAAGAGTCTTTAAAATACCATGAAGCAATTACTGGAAAAGTTGTTTCCTAGGTGCCCTTTTGAATGTGCAGGTGCATAATGAAAACTGTAGAATTATTCAAAACAATAGGAATAGTTTAAAAATTGTTTGACTAATGTTTTAACAATCAATAAAAACATGTAAAGTTGTTGTAGAGTTGAAAAAGTTTTTCAATTCATCCGAAAAGTTTCTTCAGGTTGGATATCAGCAGGGAATCTTTGACGGGATGCCGTGATTGATGAGAAAGATGTTAAAGACAAATGCTCTACGTAGAGTTACAAAAAAGTTGTTGAGAGGGGGTCAGAGTGGATGGATGGACGTACAAAGCACATCAATTTGACACAAGAGACCGTAGTTTGTGTCCAACAAGATCACTCTTTGACCTTAACCATGATCACCAAGTTCTTTTAGTTGCTTTGAGAGTACTTGGAAATATACTTCATATACTCACCTCCTCTAGGCTTTAAAGGTGACTCTGGAAGGTTGGTAGTTTACTCTTTTGCATGTAATGTCAGCTTTAGTCAGCTTGGATTAACAGGTGTTATGCTCGAAGCCCAAAGTTGCGGGAAAAAAAATGTCAAAAATATATTATAATGTCATAAAAACATTTTAAATCACTCCTACAGCACTAATCTACTCTGCAGCCATTGATCCGTATGTTCAGCGTGTTCCAAACACTTTCTCCCACAACAGTGTTTTCAGGGTAGAGACCCCCCAAGGTGTTGCCAAAGAAATCAAAGGAGTTGCAAGACGATTAACAGGAAAGAAAAGCAGTAAAAACCCTTTCTGATACACAAAACCTTTCATATTGTTTGAGGGTTTTTTGCCTGTGAATTACTGGATAATTGTACATATTGAAGCCCCCAAAACATAGCCAAATAAAACAATCTGACAAGGGAAAATCACCCTTTGGTTTACCACCTGTGTAGACTTTTGCAACCTGTGAAGAAACATTTTAGTCACAACGTAGCTAAATATTCTACTTATGCTTAGCTCTTTCGCCTCCTCGTAGCTTCGAAGCTCAGCTGGAAGTAGAGTACATAGCGATTTATTGGTGATGCACAGGAGCAAGCTACACGCTTTGAAGCCCGCAGGCAGCAAGTATCTGGTATTCAGAGGATATAGAGATTTTACTTGAATCATGTGGCAGATCAGAAAACATTAAAATGAGTCTTTTTTTTTTATAAGTCACTCGTTTTGAAAGACACTGACACAAACCCTATTTTGTTGTTAAATTATTACAATTAACAAATTCACTGCCCAGTCTATATGGACAGAGCAGTTAATAAGCACAGCAAAACTTTAGTCATACAGTACAAGATTAATACAATGGCGGCAACCAAGTCCTTATTATACTATACTTATACATGGATATAATACTTTATATCCATGTTTTGTTAGACACTCCCATCATTTTTTCCAGAGCTTGTAGCTATGCAATGAAAACACAGAGCAGGACCCCAAAGGGCCGAGGCCAGATGAAGGAATTAAGGAATCAATCAAAGAACCGGTAGCAATGAGCTGAAGCAGAGACCTATCTAATATTTTGGTTCTGCTTGATGTCGGAGAGTGATTTAGTGGCTTCAGAGTGCTAAGTGTCATGTTCCCACACACTCCTAATCTTAATGAGAAAGTGTGGAAAAGAAGTCACTATCTGGCTAGTCTGTTTTCATTTTTTGTCTTGTGTAGCATGTCTGTTTCATTTCTCTTTCACACCTCTTCGCGAGAGAGGGGGTGCAGCTGTGAGATGATGAAGTTTCAGGGAAAGGTGGATGTGCCATCCATTACAGGAGGTGGAAAGGTGCAGATAAATCACCTTATCAGCCCTGCCTTTTCCCCACTGAGCTGAGGGAGCACAGCAAGGGGGAAATCCATCAACCTCCACAAATGGGACATGACTCAGAGATCACTCTGCCTCTATACTGGGCTCTGTACATACCTTACTCTGGCTTTATCATTGTATAATAACTCAGACCAAGTTCCAGCTAGGTTCAGGTGGACATCACCGTGCAAGATGCAAAAACATCCAGGGAAATTTCCAAATTCGTAACAAATTACAATCATGTCCATTTATACTATGTATAGGATTCCACCAGGAATTTACTTTGGATCTACTTGAATTATTGTTGATGTTTCCGTCAAAATGTGCAAATGTTAAATACATTTCCAAAAGAAAGAACGTTAGTTAAATAGGTAGAGAACTGACAGGAAGCCAGTGAGAGAGAGATGATCTTATTTTCCCATGATCTTCCGCATCTCAGCATACACATCCACAATTACTGTACAGTGTACACCTATGCCTCTCCATACAAGGTTGCTAAGCAACAATAATGACAGTGACCTTTTAGAAATCAGTGGGATGTGTCCCACCAGTCAAAAGGACTACAGCACACACTATAGCACACTTGTGGGGCCTCAGTGTTTACCTCAGCTCATAGACAGAAGAGCTGATAGAATGAGCCACACATGCACAAGACACACCTTCACACAACATCACGCAGAGGCATTAAGAGCATTTTTGCCCTTGAGGAAACCAGAGGAGTTAGCATTTCCCCGCTAGCTCTAAATGTAGTCTAAATGTAGTCTAAATGTAGTAAATGTAGTGTGTCACCACACCCCCTTAATGTAAGAGCAGTCTATTGGTATTCAGCTGCACAGGTATCTAAGAAAGCAAAGCCTTTTAAACATCTTAACCGCTGTTTGTTCTGTCTCTAGAGGGCATGTGCAGTACACTGGGGGTTTGGAAATAGACAAGGAGAATTGCAAATTTGTTTTGCCAGCTACATGTGCTCTTTAATTCCATGTCTGCTGCATAGTAGCAGAGTTTGTTAGATTTATACATAAACACACACAAAGGTGGGATGTTTTGTTTAATTCTTAGAAGATTTGGGATGTTTAGTTATGATTAATGAGTCCTCCACGGGAGAAACATCATGCAAACAGCAATGTACCATTGCGTTGTTTTGTTGTTGTTTTCCCTCTGAACAGCTACAGAGCTACAGAGCAACAAGAACACACGTAACAGGTTTTTGTATTTCATGTTGGATTGACATTAGATGCCGTAAATAGAAGATGTTCATTGGTTTTCTGCCATTGTTACACTTTTAACAACAGAAGAAATGTAACCAGACCAGACTGAGATCAACAAGCCATGCAGGTCTGTAGCATGACATCATTATGTATGTCTACCTTAACTCTTGATACTGTACCTGTTAGTATTTTACAGTACAATTTCTGATGCCTCACTTAAGTTCAGCACAACAGGGAATGTCCGAAATGAAAGCAGAAGAAAGTTCCCCAGGCGGGAGGTGTAAGAGAACAGGAAACCTTCTCTGTGTCTGTCTCTTAAGTCCTGGGCATGCATCTGAATGACAAACCTGTGTGTCTGTCCCCCTTTTAAGAAATCCTTTACAAGTGGTGAGACACCAGGGCCTGGGCTGTGGAGGCTGTATATTTCTATTCATAATTGATGACCCGGACCCAGACAGACAGCACACTACACATGTAATATGGATTCACTCTTGGTTTCAGATGCATGCCCTCGTCTGGACTTGACTCTGAGCCATCATTGTGTGTGAAGGGGGAACAGAGAGGGAATGGTGTATGTGTATGTGAGAGTGAGAGTGAGAGTGTGTCTCTATATGCAAGTGTGTGTGATATGGTTGTGTTTTCCAGATTCAGTTTGGCTTGTGCTTTTGACTGCTAATTCCTGGTTTGTTTTTTTCAGCTTTCTGGTTTTTGAAATATTACTTTGGTTTCTTACGAGTTATTTTTTGTTCTACACCTTTGCTTCCTGTGCACCTTCGGACCTTCACAATAAATAAAGGCACAGTGGGTTAGCTGCTACCTTTGTGGATTCCTGGGGACTAATTGATCAGGTATCCAAGTCCTGGGGCGTTAGTTGTGTCTCACCTTTCTTCTTTCCCCCGATTTGGGTGAAGGTTCATTTGAGAACATCTTGTTTTCTAAATCCCTGGTGGTTTATTTGGCCTTGCGTGTGATGTGATCCACTACTTGTGTGAGTACTAAACTGTGAGTGTTACCACATGTAATATTTCCATGGTGCTAAATTCATCAGGGAGATGAGGATAAATATTTGGCTTAAAGGTTTTCTAGGTTAGTAAGTAAGGCTAAGCTCTAATTGTTGATAAGGCTCATCTATATAGCTGCCTTTGACATCAACAATAACTTAAATACAGGTAAGAGTAAAAAACATTTTTCTGTTTCCAAAAGGGGTGAAGGAAACACCAAGAAAGGTAATGTCTTTATTTTATTATTAAGACAGGAATTGTGATAATCCATCTAAAAAAAGAATTGGACTGGACCTTTGTTGCATGTGTCTGTCATGAGGTTTAGTTTTTTATAGTCAGTATCGTTTTCCTTATTTCCCGGGCATGGATACATTTAGACAGTTAAGTTTTACGTTATAGGGGTTAGGCAAACTGCTCACACATTGACAAGTGAGAGAAAATAGAGGTTATGGTGTTACAACACCCCTCACCACCACCAAGTGCCATATAAGCCCGCTGTGGCCTGCTATTGGTCAAGCTAACTACCAGACAGACCTTACATGTCATCAATTACATGAGGCTGCTTGGCCAATAGACATTGGCAATGAAATAGGCAATACTTCAGCCATTGTGCTAGGTTGCTAGCAAGGATGGGTGAAACATATTTCTAGTAAATAATGATGGCCACGTGTTAGCACAGGACCTGTCCCATAACCGGAAAATGACTAGGGTTTCAAATCTTCATAGTCATTGTGAATGTAGCCATGTAGCCCATTCACCCAGTTATTTTTCACTTGTTTATGCTTACTGGTGTTAAGTTATTGCGCTCCATTACAGGAATAGAGAGCTGCAGGACTTCTCACTTTGAGTGACACCAAAGAAACTCCTGTATGTTCATGTTTGTAAGCTCTCTGTGTTTTGCACCTGATTTTGTCACGCTTAACACGGCATAAATCCAGGTTCTGGACCCCTGCTGTCTCTGCTGTGTGACTCACAGCAGAGACAGCTGTGTCAAAATGTACCTGTTTGAGTAAAACATATGAGCGTGTGAGCTACAGCTAGAGCTAACACTATTACGATTACTTTGTGTACAAAACTTTGTGTTCCACTTTATTTGTTACTGTTTGATGTTAAATCAGCAGCAATATCAATGCCACAAACCTCTACATTAAAGATACACAGTGTTGACTTTCAAAACTTCAACACTGAGCTATGAGGAGGATTTTGGGATTCATGTGTGTTGTTGAACACCATAACTGATGTATTTTTAGATTATTTTTTTTAATTATTTGAATCACTTAACTTTTGTACAGTAGTTGAATAATGAACCACTTGAGCCTTCATTTGAACAAGACTTTCACTCCTCCTCGTATTCCGGTTGATTTAGTGGTTTAATGGATTTGTGTGGTAGCCCCTGTCTCTCTCTCTCTCCTGGCTCTCAGCTGAAGTTCACAGAGGGCAAAGTTCATACCCCATGTTCCCATAGCAACATATGACATGTCACCATCAAACAGAAACTCCCTCTCAATCCTCCGTAATGGATTTGACCTCTGAACTCTGTCCCCTACTGCCTCTCAAACTGACACATAGCCAAGTGTGAAACCCTGTTGGCTGTAGCCTGCAGCCGTGTTCACCACATTACACTCCACATCCCTGCCACAGAAGGGTTAATAAACAGCTCTGCAGTGGCATATGTCATCTAAGTGAACAGACTTGCACATAAGGTTAATACCGTCACTGCTAAAAAAAAGAAAAACAGAAGCACAATCTCAACGATGACAGAAAGTAAACAAGGACTGCTTTTACATCTGTCATGGTTTTGGTTGAATCATAAGCTTCACTAGCAGAGTCTGACTCACTGCGACCTCACACAGGTTCCCTGTCATCGTTATGCAGCTTCACCCCGCTGTAGCCAATCCCGTTCTCCAACCAGCCTCGCCTGCTGCATTATTTATGAGCACTAATCAGGATCCCAGTTCTGGTGTGCTAGCCACCCTACTGGTAACATCACTTCCCTGACCCGACCCTGCCTGTTTCCCCACAGCATTAGCGCGTGTTTACGCTAACGCCTGCTCATTAGGCCTAACTATGCTAGGCCAGAGCCTGCTGCCTGAGCCGGGGCTGGGGGCCTTTTTAACATGCTCTAACCAACCCAGGCATCCCCCTAATGGGGTACAGAGAACAGCTACGTGCTAATCTCAAACAACAGGAAAAAGCAACATCGGTACCTAGTATACATAGAGGTAGTTTACTGGGAGACATGGCCTGCGAGGACCTACGATCAGGCTCCATTATTGTTGTAATTAGTGCGCCTCGGTGGAGCCCGAGCTCCCAGGCAGCGCGCCTCGACCTCCCTGCCTCTCAGTCTGTTTACAGCCAGCCAAGGCAACAGGGAAAGGGCAGGGGGCTGGCCACACGGCTCGATGCCTCTGTTCAGCTCCAGCAGCAACACAGCTGTTTGTTCATTTGAAGCGTGGACACAGGAGGATTTTCATTTCTCCGCTGTCCTATGCTATTCAAATGTTTGTTCTACCTGCAGCATAGGCAAAGGCAAACTAAATGCCCAAGGAGGTGCAGCAGGGAACAGGTATAGTGTTTACGTTTTTTGACAGTTATTCTGAAAGACTGCAGCAATTAGCCAGTGTACGTCAATCAATGTCAGAATCAAGCCTGTAAAAACATCAACTAAACATTTGAACTACCCACTATCATTCTGTCGTCAAGTCTGCAGCCATCTAAAGGGGTGTGCACCCATGTGAAAACATGCATGAGTGTGTTGTGCTGCGAGTGTCAGGTCTATACCTCCTCTTTGCGACTTATAATTCACATTCAGCTTCAACCTTTCAGCAACTGCCTGCTCCCCTCACATTTACCCCAACCCTTTGGCCCCCCATCATCAAGAGGCCACCCCCTGGTGCGACACCCATCCCCTGATCACCAATTAGCAAGGCCGGTCCTTTTCCCTGCGCTGATGCAGAGGCAGAAAGGTAGAGAGGCACTATCAGGGCAGTGTGAGGTGGAGGTCCCATGAAGGACACGGCTCCATGGGTGGCTGAGCGATGAGCAGGGGAGCGTGAAGGGCTGAGGCAGGTCTTTCCCATAGACCATCAGTTCTTCAGTCAGCCAGTCAGTGTTGCAATGCTGAAGCACAAACTGCAATCAGTCAGCCTCTTACACAAGAACTCTGCCATTTTTATTCACTTTTTATCTTTTTTTGAGTCACCTTTTTCTAATAAAGCGATATAATGTGTTTTGTTTATGCACATCTGTTTTTGCATGGTAGTTTCTTTTTTTCTGTCTCCATGTGAGCCGAGCTGCTCTGACATAATTTTGATTAAGATAAAACATTGAGAAGGATCAGCCTTGCCTTTCAGTGGCCTTCCCCAGTGTTTTTCCTCGTTGTCTCACTTCATTCCCTCCATTCTTATTGTATCTGATAAGAGACCCCATGTTGCAGTGCGGTAATGAAGCCTGTGTTAGAAGAGCAGCACCGCCGGGCATTAAGGCCCCGCATACCTCGGAGAAGCAGAGAGGCGCGTGCATATCGATCTTATATTGTTTCCTTGAACCCAGCCGCCTCTGCGTTTGTGCTCTCGCTGCACTGCATCTCAGTTGACGGTAGTCTAATGCGCTGCCATGAAAAGTGGCAAGTGGGGTGTTTTATTGTGTGTGTGCTCTCACATATATACTTGTAGCTTGTTTTGAATGTATCTGTACACTTCAACACAAAAGGATATAGTCTTTCAAATTCCATAACCACTTTTAGACCATTTATTAATTTTATGTGTACGTGATCAATTTAAAAATGAGCAGACATTATAATATTTATTAACAAGGAGCTTGTTTAAATTTTGATTTAGACTAAGAATATAATTTGTTAATGTTGCTGCACAGACAGCATTAAAGCAGAAGAGTACATAATTTTCACCAAACCCAATAAATAAAGTATAATGCTAAATATTTGACAGAATACCAATAATTATAATATGCATTTATTAGCAACTACAGGCTACATCCTTATAAATAAATGAATGGGAGGTCCAGTAATATCATGCCAGAGCTTCTCATATAAATCTAATGTTATTCTAGATACAGCCTGTTTACATGGGGCCTAATCTATTCATTCATACAGGCTGTTTGTGTGTGTGTGTGTGTGTGTGTGTGTGTGTGTGTGTGTGTGTGTGTGTGTGTGTGTGTGTGACTTTATAAATAAAAAGTAAGAAATATATAAAGCTATAAAGCGA
>JAVQJL010098736.1:0-27124 GCA_036024295.1 Nannoperca obscura
TGTGTGTGTGTGTGTGTGTGTGTGTGTGTGTGTGTGTGTGTGTGTGTGTGTGTGTGTGTGTGTGTGTGTGTGTGTGGTATCATCCAGTGTGCAACACATTTTAAAACAGATTTCCATTAAACAGTTTGGACAGATCAGCTATAAAATGAGGAAGAAGACGTGAATACATTTTGGAGTAATCTGGATTTGTGATGTGTCACTCAGTGACCTTTTATATTTGGAACAAAGCTAAAATCACAAATTTTATGGTCTTGTAAAAAATAACTACAATGAAGAACCTTATGTGAAGAAAAATGTGAGCAAAGGTCAACATCTCAACTGTCAGGTTTAGTGGTTTTACTGCTAATTATATGGTCAATTAAGGGCTATATTTTAAGTAAAACACTCGTCTTTACTGGTTGGATGATTATAAAACACCTGAGTTGTTTTTTAGAAGTTATGTTGTTTTCTGAGAAATGCTGTTTGGTCCACGTGGGCTGGACATGACACAGTAAACTACTTCTTCTACTACTAAAGTAGTTAAGTAAAAAAAAAGGAAAGTACTAAAGATTACTAGAGACTAAAGATGTCTTTGGATGTAACATCAAACATCGTTTGTTTGTTTTGCCTTTTTCGTTTGCCCGGTTTGTGCGTTCATCTTGTGCTGACTTGATGCAAAGTCTGAATTACACTTGTGATTCTTGAACTTTTCTGCTACTGTATACTTCTATATACAACTTCTATAACACAAAATATAATCAGCAAATAAATTATATATTATTATGGATTAAGATGTGACTTTATTGATCTCTTGGTGAAACTCACAATCTACCCGGCAGTATATGAAGTGAATAATCAGCTCCACCGTTACCAGCTGCAACGTTAAAGTAATCTACATATGAATGCATCAATAAATATTATCCAACAGTCAAATATAGATTGTTCTGAAAAGCACCATTTTGCATAATGTGTATTTTAACTTTTGGTACTTCAAGTATAGTTTTATGCTGTGATATCACTACTTCTATGTAAGTAAAAGGTCTGAGTACTTCCATCTTCGCTGACTTGTCTCATCAATCAAATCAGTCAATCAAATTTATAAAGAACCTTTCAAACAAATGCCATTCAAAGGGCTTTACAAGCGACTGACAAAACGTAGGATGTTAATAGTAAAATAGTCAAATGTTAACAAAATAATAATCAACAGTAAAATGTGGATGAAACTAAACTAGACTCAAGTCTCGAGTCTCTAAACTATGTTTTTCTCACTTCTTCCCTTCAGAATTCGAGAGAGCTGATCACAAAGTGAGTATAAGATATGTTGTATATTTACATTATGTGTTTGTTCTCTATGATGTAGTTTGGCTCCTTTGTTTTTAATCAGAATCATTTGTTTGATTCAGTTTTTTCGTTTTTTCCCTCAGAGTGATCGCAGCGACCAGCTCCTGTCCTGCCGGGACGCTCAAACCAGGTTTTGAGAGTATGAGTCACTACAGATTTAACTTCAGCAGACAGGATACAGCTCTGAGGAGCATAGACTTCCTCCATGGTAAGAAGAAACGTTACTTTTTATAAGACACAGAGACCACACGCGTTCTTCTTTACATAATATTTACAATATTCGCCAGAGGTTAATGGCCCGTAATCATATACGATGTTCTAATGCCAACATTGTTAATCCCTGTGACCTGTTGATGTTATTGTAATTCATTGGGTTTATAGATAAAGATCAATAAAACTTATGTTAATCTAAATGTCAGAAATCACACATTCAGTATCAGCAGGTTTTCTTGTCTGTCTGCAGTTGTGGAAGATGTTCCTGAAGAACCAGAGGTGGAAGAAGAACCACAAGTACCCAAAGAGCCCTCTGTCTCGAACATAGAACCACAACACCAGCAGGAAATCTATGATCAGAATCTGGAATCTGTTGTAGAACCAGTTAAAGAGCTGATCCCAGTTCTGATGTCCCCACCAGTGGATCCAGTACAGACAGCTGCACCAACATCAGTCCCAGTTCCACCTGCTCCAAGTCTGCTGAGGGACTCTGCGGAATCTGCAGGGGCCGCTCTGCAGCCGGAGACTGACGAGCAGAATTTAAATGATGGAGGATCCGGTCTGATGAAGAACAAAACGAAGGAGGAGGAGGAGGAAGATGAGGAAGAGGAGGCAGAGAAGGTAGAGGGAGTCGCAGCTCCTGATCCTGTTAATGAGGGAAACGTCTGTGAAAAGGAGGCGGGAATGAGCACACAACAGGTACAGCACCACACCTGCAGCATAGAAACTCTGTATGAACTCAGAAATGACTGTTCTTTAAGTCTAAACCATCGAGGCTCTTTCGTAAATACATACAAAGAACGAGAAGTGTTTAAATGCTTGGTAACTCACAGACTTCAGACCTGCTAACAGACATACACAGACTGTGTGAAAATTTACTCAAAAACATGACAAAATCTTCTTCTTCTTCTCATGTAAATAATTTGAGACCCTCAGCTCATTAACTATCATTTAGTGTATACTATACATTATTGCAAACCATTTTCTAAAATCTGAAAAATCCATTTTACAAAGTACGAGAGGTGTGGACTCAAGTCACAAATTTTATGACTTTAGACAATATCAAAGACTTGCTGCTCAACTTGGACTCAAACACCATTGAGTCGTGCCATAAAAATACTTGATACCTTCCCCCCTAAGCCCAAACATTAAAAAGTCTGTTATTTAAATACAGAAACATACAACACTGATTCTGTTGTACTGGTTAATAGTGCTATATGTCATGAAAGATTTTTAACAAATAAATAATAATATATTTAATAATATATATAATATAATATATTTATAATAATATATTATAATTATATTTACAAAGACCCAACATTCCCACCATGAGCAGCACTAGGAGACAATGACAAGAAAGAACTCCCTTTTAACAGGTAGAAACCTCGAGCAGAACCAGAACCAGGCTCCGGGTGGGGGGGACTTGTATTCAAAGACTTGAGAACTTGCAAAACAAGGACTTGGTCGCACATCTGCAAAATATAAGTTTAAATTGATTTCCTACTTTCCACAAAGCTTTAAAAATCATCTCACAGACACTAGAAATCTGATAGAAATACATACTGCACATTTGTAATTCAGAGAAATCCAGTTCAGAAAATTGAAAATGTGTTTGTTTGTACATGTACTAAAGTCCTCTAGTCTGTTTTGTTTTAAAATGTATTTATTGAATCAGGGTGAAACAGTGTAAAATCAACACTCATACAATGTAGTGAATGCAGTTTTTCCACAATCTCTTGTTCATAAGTGGGATATCCAAGATAATGCATTCTTATTAACAAGTCTATCAGTCTAAAAACATAGTGTATGTTTTGGAACATGCTTTTAACTGTCTTCCTTAACATATCAGCATGAGGGGGGAGAGGCAGGAAGTGGTGCAAGTGATTGGATGGCATGGATTGAGCGGGAGGAAAAACATGATGCTCAGGATGAAGAAGAAGAAGAAATTATGAAGATGAAGGAGGGAACAGATGCTATGTTTTACCCCAGCTGGTATATGCCCAACAGCTGGAGCAGGGTGAGCCCCGTCCCTGCAGAAATCCTGCCAAAGGTTCACAATCCGGAGCAGACAATGAGCTCAACGCAACCAGCGGGGGATTCCCTTTTGGAGACCAGAATTCAGACTGAGGTCCGAACCCAAATGTCTGAGCCCCAAATACATCCACAGTCTCCATGGAGTCTGGATCCTAAGAGCCAGGAACAGAGCAAGTCTTACTCCAACCAACCTCCCCCTACACCCGCGCTCTTCCCCCCACAAGAACTCCCACAGTCCCAGCCTCTGCCTCTTCTTCATGAATCCCAGCCTCAACCCCACAAGGTGCCTGTTGATCTGGACAGCACTTTTGTAGCAGGAGAAGCTGGTATCACAGAGGAGGAACATGAGGAGGAGGACATGCAGGGCTGGGTGTGCCTACCCGAGGATGTGGATAAAAGTTTCAGCCTAGTCGAGGGTTGTTTTGCTCTCAGAGAAGTTAGTTTAGATGTTTTTTCTGATAATAATGATTGTCCATCATCCAATCCACCAGAAGAGACTCGTTCTGGGCTTCAGAGAGGCAGCTCAGAAATAGATAAAGACAACTTTGAGCTCAGTGATGGAAGGGTAGAGGATGCCGCAGAGAAACAGCAATATAATGAGGATCATTTAGATCTAAAATGTGCTTCGGAGCTTAAAGAAAGAGAGCTGGGAGAGGGTGATTTTGAAGCCAAGATGATGAAAGAAGAAAAGGGCAGTGTTTGGTTGGATGAAAGAAGTAAAATGCAGGGGAACGATCTCTCTGGATTAAAGAAGGATGCTGTATCTATGAGGGATGATAGCTCTAAAGCAGAAAATAACGGCTTGGGTGTAGGAGATCACAGTGTGGAGATCACATATAGCGTGATATTGGGAGACAGAGACCCAGAGTTTGAGGCTGGTGGTTCAGAGTGCGCAGAAAAGAAAGAGGAGGATGGAGAGAACGGCAAGCAGCCTGAAACTGAAGAGAAAATAACCGTCTCCCTCCAGGTCAGTGTAGGCTGGTTTTACCTTCATCATTGTCATCATCACCATCAACCTGGGCTATTGGGCTTTCTCCTTCTTCTGCCTTGTTTTCTTGGCTTGTTGCTGTTTATGTTTTGCAGGGTCACTTTTGCTGAAACAGCTTCAGCATTTTCACTGAAATCTCTGTGTTGTTGTCATCTTGTAAAATGAAGGGAGAATGGGAAGGACGGAAGGAAGGAGGGAAGGACAAAGGCACAGGACATTGCTGGTACTTCCAAAAATATATTTCCCCATAATTAAAAGTGTCCTGCTCTAGAACTGCAATGAAACCTTTTCGGAGTTCTTCTGATCCCTGTCAAGTAAAAGAGTTGAGTTGTGCTTTAGCATCATACTGAGCGCTGAACAGACAGTGAACAGCTGGAAGCTCATTGTCTTGTCACACAGTTGTTTCAGACTCAAACCTGTGGATGTTCATAACCCCACCCACAGATAAATCAAAATCTCTAAAATGAAAACGGTGCCTGTCAGTCCTCTTTCCTTCCTCCTCTCCCAACTGTTTTCTGTCTTACTGTTTTTGTTGTTGTTGCATCTCTTTTCTTTCTCTTCTTTATCCCAATTTTGTTCAATCACTCTGTCAATCTTTTGTCACTATTCTCTCTTTACTCTTTCCCACCATACTGTTTACATCACTCCCTCCCTTCCCTCTGTCTTTATCTATTTATCACCGTCTTTCTGATTCCTTTCCCTCCTCTTTGCCCTCTTCATCTTTGATTTACCTCTTCTTCTTTATTGTTACTCCCATTCCCTCCCTCTCTTCAATCTCTTAAATTCCTTTCTATCTTCCTCTATCTTTCTTTTTCTCTCCCTACCATTGTTCCTTCATTTTCCCCATCACCGTCTTTTGTCTTAACTGCTTCCATAAACTCATGAATCCCTTCTTCTTTTTTCTATTCTTCCTTTACACCCTTCTCGTTCTGCTGACTTCCATCCCTTCTTCTTTTTTTCTGTAATTCTTCTCTCTCTCCCCTTCCATTATCTCCTCTCTCTGTCCATCTGTTTGATCTTCTACCTCCCTCCTCCACGTCCATCCGTCCCTCCATCTTCCTCCAGGCTGTCACTCTGCTCTTCTACCTGCTGGCCTTCCTGGTCATCCTGCAGAGGGTTTGGGCTTACATCAGCTGCTTCATTTGCACATAACACCAGCAGGAGACACATCCATCCTCAGTACTGCACAGCTCAGGTAGACATGCACCTGCTGGCTCCAGGAAGTGCTGATGATGGCTTTTATTTTTGAAAAACTAAAAGAGAATCTACAGGAAATTTCTGGATTTAAACAGTGTAATTCCAAAATTAAAGCATGAAAGTGGTGCAGACTAATGAGTTAATCATTGCAAAATATTTCTCTTTATAAAAATACATTATCTGGATAATGTTGTAATAATAATGTAAGATTTTATCAACAACATTCACCAAAACACTACCAAGTCACTACTTCTGCTAGAATATGAAGAGAAAGAGAAGAAGACATTAAAAAAGGAATAACTTTATAGTATTTTTATTTTCATGGAACATGTACACTGGATCAAAGTAATCCAAATCAAGAACAGGGCAGATTCTTTTAAATTATGAAAAGCAAAAAAAACTGAAATAACAAATAAGATGAACTGTTGTTAGTTGTAGCTCTCTTAACTCTGGCAGCAGCACTCAGTTTATTCTTGCCTCTGCTGACACCTTGTGGTAGAACTATGTTACTGTTCAGAGTCAGACAAGAAGGAATTAACTGAATTTTCTGACTTTAGGCAAGGCAGCTTTGTTTGTATAGCACAGGAGTTCTCAGATGTATTATTCAAAGGTCCGCATCTGCTTTTTACTCAAGGTCAGACATATTGTTACAGCTACATTTACACTAGATGTAGAACATGTGTACTAGTTAAAACCAGACACATTCTGTATCTGCGATTTAGGAGCTGATAGCAAATTCTGCGTGAACTCAGCAGCAACAGCACTCTTTCCAACAGTTAACGTTGCCATGACAACGATGCCAAAGATAGGGAAATAAATTAATCTGGATGATCACTGTGAATGATCTCCAGCTACACTGTATATTCAATGTCACTAACAATGAATCTCTTTAGGTTTTTATTATTGAGTAACACTAACACTGCCTGTGCATGTTACTGCATGATGATTGTGACTGTGCATGCTCATGGGAATGTATTCATGGGATAGCTTCTTTATTTATTTTTGTCTCAATCTTTACACTCTATCACATGCCTAATGTGATGGCTTTATTTCCAGAATGTCATAATTTCATGGCAAACATGAAGACACATTTTGTGAAAAAATGACTATAATAATATGTAATTTGGGATCTGCAATAGCAATATGCAGGAAGCTTCTTGTTGATGTAAAGAAACTGCACACAATCCGGTGTGATGTTTTATGTGGTTCTCAGTCTCTGTGTCAGTCGCTGTTACACTAGGAGTTACACACTTCGAATGGACACGAATGGACACAGTAACAAAAAGTATTTCAGCTCCAGCAGCTTTAATCAGAGTGAAAGAAACATGGAACAATCTGTCAAGTATACAGTGTTCATATTAAGTCTTGAAAGTTTGGAAAATGCTTAATTAACCATTATGTTTTCACGGTTGGGAATATGCTTAAATTTGAATATAGTCCTTGAAAAATGCTTGATTTTCAACATATTCTGTTCGAATGAAACGATCCTGTCCTCATATTAGTTTGTCTCTTGGTGTTTAGATGAGATAGATGAGATAAAAAAGGCTTCAAGAGTCTGGAAATGTTTGGTTTAGGGTGATAAATGTCACATTAGTAACTTATTATATACGTTGTCCAAAATTATATTGTATCTAATCAACACCCTGGGTTAATCACAGTGTTATTCTCCTTGAACAATACATTTACAGCCGTTTGTCTTGGTGACACAAATTTAGGGATATTTCTCTTAAATGTGAACAATTTTAAACTCATCATTGTATGTTTTTCTGTAAAATCATCTGCTCTCCCTCTCTGCTCCAGATGGAGACTGAGACTAGGAGTCCTGCTCAGACCAGTCCTCCTCTCTCCTCCTCCTCCTCTTCCTCTTTCACCCTCGGCGAGGCTCCTTGTAGACCCACTTTCTGCTTCTCCTGGCTGAACTCCCTCCACAAGAAGAAGTGAGAAGAAAGAGGAAAGAGAGAGAAGCGTTTGAAAGTGAAGTTTTGCTGTGGAGACGAAGACAGATGCACTTCACTCCAGTCCGTTTCATCAGCTCCGAGACTGAAAACAAACTCCAGAGTTATAGCAGTGTTATCAACAAGTTCTGTTTTGTTCTACATATTCATGCAGTTTGCAACACATTAACACGTCTGTGTTGTGTGGACAAATCAGGAATAGATCTGCTCTGGATGTGCGTGCCTAAAGAGAAAAACACGACTATGTTTGTATCTTATTTTGAAAATGTATTGAGAAGTTGTTGTTTTTTTAAAAGGAAGTTGTTGCTTTTCACACCAAAGAATCTTTGTGTTTTTTTGTGATTTTAAGTGGCGTTAGAGGAGTAGTTGTAATGCAGTTGGAACACTTGTTTTTATAGTTGTTGTTGCAATTGTTTTTTTTATAAAAGAAGTAGCACTAGTATTAGTTGCAGTAAAAGAAGATGTAGAAGTACAAGATTTAGTAGTTATAGCAGAACATGCAGTAGACGTAGTCATGATATTATGTTTACTGTTGCAGCCTGTTACTGTGGGTGTGGCTGTAGGATATGAACAAAACTGACAACATTTTAGATGTTTAAGGGTTTTGTGCTGTGGTAGATGTTGGTCAAATTTGAATTAACAACATGTAGACACAAGAACCTTCTGTTACTTCTTTCTATCCAAAAGAAATGTGAGGTTTTAACAGCCTTTACTGGTTATATGTGCTTATAACTGGGGGAAACGGTAGTTCTTAATGTAAAAGAGGAGTAGTAGAGTAATAGAGTAGTACCTGTAGTAGTATTAATAGTACAATAAGTAATTTGTTTTTTATTACTATAAGATCCAGATGCCTCGTTGGAACAGATGGTTTTTAGATGTCAAGTGATTCAGTGTGGTTTGGTTTGTTGTTGAAAACATTTTTCTTTGGAAAGTCAGCCCTCAATGTAGCTGCTTATTATGGTATTTGTGAGTGTGTTTGAGCACATTATTTTTTTGAGTGTTTGGTGTTTGTAAGATGGTGCCTGTGCATAATGCAGGGCAGAGTGGTTCAGATGAGATGTTGGCTTTGTTTGATAACGTTTATAGATTAAATAAATCAGACTGTACTTACTCCCTCAGATATTCAAGTGTTTGTGTGTGTGCTCTCTCATGCACACGTTTGTTTTATAAAAATATATATTAAAAAACTACTTAGCAACACAGAAACCACATATCCAAAAGTCCCACAGAGGAAAAGTCTCAAACCAAAATATTTCGACAACAGCTGTTTCTCTACGACGTCGTTTGACCACGCCGGAAAGGGAATTCATAGAAATTCGTCAATTGTTTGCAGTGAGAAATATAACTTCCTGTTCGGAGGACACGCCTTTAAAATAAAAGCACGAAAACAAACCTAGTTTACGTCTAGCATCCACCATTCAGGCCACTGCATACTTAAAGTTCAGTTTTGAAATATATAATTCACATTATTTTATGCATTTTAAATAACTTCCCACCACTAATTATAATACTATTAAGGATAATGATTTCATTTTATTTTAAGTTAAGTTTAAGTTTATTTATCATATGCAGTTAACATCTGCACATTTCATCGTCCAGCACAATGAAATATGCTGGACGAGAATCGGTCAACTCAGCAGAGCAAAAATATAAAATATGAGGTATAAGAGTAGAATTTACATTAAAAAGAGCACCGGTATTTACAAGAAGGATCCGAATTCACAACAAAATGTGCACCGGTATTCCTAGTACTCACAGGAACTAACTAACTGCAGATAAAGAAAGTATTGTTCGCAAGTGAATGTGCTTCAGTGATGCATAGCTGACTACTATTATATGGTGTAAATGTCAGAACAGCTTTCTGATAAGGCACCCTTTATGAATATTTTATAGGTTGTAACTAATGTTTTTATGAATGTTAACTATTCATTTACTAATATTCTATAGATCCATTATTTGCCATTCATAAAAACAAATTTGGGGTTTCCATGATGTAAAAAAATCCCTTTGGGTAGTATTGTGAAAGCATTCATCATTAATACATGCTTATTAAGTAGTTAATACCTTAAATAGGTTTTGGTGCAGATCCTCTGCAGCCCTTTCCCAGAAGAGGAGTTTCTACACAGTCCAATCAGTCTAAGAGTCAGTCTAATCTTATTAGAGGCTTATAACTGCTAAGACTTATTTACCATTAATTAATTCATTAGTTACAATGTATAAACCCTGTATAAAGGTTGCTTTATAAGAAATACAAAGCAACCTTTATATTATATTATATATCATAAGAAATTGTACCAAAATGTCAAATCCAGACCAGCACCCAAATATGGTTCAAGTCCATGTGTCCTCTAAAAATAATAATAAAAGTATAATCATTTCTGGAGACAAACTGCTGCTGGACAGACAAACAGAAAGCATGAGACAGTACTTAAAACAAAGACACCCACTCTTTTCTCAACTGGAGCTAAAGCTGCAACATTTACAGAAGCTTTGTGGAGGTAAAGAAAAAAGTAATACTTTGAATAAAAACTTTCAAAGCTTGGTGTAGGTGGTTGTGGGCCTGTGTTGTATCAAAACAGTGTCTTTTGTGTGTATTCTGCAGCTTCCCTATTTGTCATTTCTCCCATTCCAGCGCAGCAACAACAATGGAGGCAGACAGGCTATATTCTTGAGAAAAAAAAGAGCATTTTCCTCAAAGTCACCAACAATGTCAATTCACATGCTTTTTAAACGGTGCCATTTTTTTTTTGACCTGCTTAGGAATAACAGTGTGTTACCATAAAACACCCATAATAGCATAGGGGGGAAAGGTAATGTCAATATACCCTGAATGAATGGCATTTGTACAAAACACACAATTTCCAGCACCTGGATAGAGCCCACTTTAGACGATAATTGCGTATTGGTTGTGAAGGAAGGAAGTGGCATGCTGTGAATCGCCACCTTTAAAGAGGTTTACAGAGCAATCTTCTCTGAAATGCATTGGAGAAGCACTGAAGCATGCTCAGAGAGAGAGATGGGAGGAGTAACAGAGAGAGATGGAAAGAAGAGAGGAAAGCAGCTTGCAAATGTTGCAGAACATTTGTATAATTCTTATCAAGGGATTAAATCCCCAGTGTCTTCCTATTGTGCTTCAGGGTTACACTTTGTGGAGCAGTTCCTAATTCTTTCTTATTAGTGGAATAGAGGAACCATGCTGCATGCTGGATTTATAGGAATTAAAACAATATTGTGAATTAATCTTGGGACTTAAAGCTACACTGAGCAAGCTTTTTATGTTAAAAAAAAATACACCAATTTAAATGCCAACATGGGGCTGCAGCAGAGAAAAGCACCCCATTCCCTCACTTAATCACACAAAGGGACAACATTAAATAAAAGCCCTGGCATTTGTACAATCAGGAAATGACAATATATGATCTGCAATAGAGATGGACATTCAGCAGGGTGAGATGTAAGGCAGATACTGTGTGAAGTGGATTTGCATAAAAAAATCCTTCTCCTTCTCAGAGTCATAACCCAGTCAAATAACACATGTTGATGTGATTCAGTGTGATTTAGACTTCCTGAGGATATCATTATCTCCGGTCTAAATCCAGAATAAACATCCGTAAATCCGCTTAGAAATCATAGAAAAAAGACGCCTTAAAAACATCCCTGAGAATCATCACATTTTTAAGTTTTTCTCAGTGCCCACACTATAAAGCTAATTCGACATACTTTTAATGGTGCCAATTTTCCAAAATGTAAACAAATATAAGCTGCAAACAGGCTCAAAAGAGAACACTTGTTGCTGACATCCCATCTGATGAGCTTTTGTGATGAGGCCTTGCTCCTCTGATGTCTTTTTTCCCCATCTCAACATGTTTGTTGCATCTATCAGATTACCAAATTTTTTTTGACTTTCTCCATTTTCACACAAAACTCAACTTTAACACTGAGCTGATAAAAAATAAAAGTAGAAGGATAAGCAGCTCTTCCCCCAGAAAAAAAAAAAAACATTAAAATACAAGGACGTGGCTCTGGACGTGATTTAAAATACAGGAGGACCAGCAAGTTCACAGAAAACCTGCTGTAGCTATTTCTGTAGTTAGATGTAGTTATTACTGGAGGGGGGGTGAAAAATGAGCACAGATCTTGGGGTGGGTCGCAACACAGATTTTGAAAAACATCTTCTAATTTTAGCATTAA
The DNA here is from genome assembly GCA_036024295.1 of Nannoperca obscura. Taxonomy (NCBI): domain Eukaryota; kingdom Metazoa; phylum Chordata; class Actinopteri; order Centrarchiformes; family Percichthyidae; genus Nannoperca; species Nannoperca obscura. The sequence goes on from JAVQJL010098736.1 coordinate 11,902, forward strand.
GTTCAACTCTGTGGAAAGCAATGACATTAATCTTACTTTCTCAGTTGAATAGTTTGCAGTTTACAGATTGCTTTCCTTCTTATTTTAATGATACAAAATGATTTAGATAACTTATTCATAACTCATTTCTACATTTATATTTGCATTTGAGCATTTGGTTCCTTTATGCAACTTCTAATGAATCCGACATTAGGGTAATCTTAAATGGCTATTATCAACATTACAGTAAACAAACTGTGATGGACTGCAGTTATTAGAGTGATATGTGTGGTGAAAAAATTGCAACGACTCAAAGTGATCTCATGATGAAGTGCTGTGAACACGATAAGAGCTGTGGAGGAAGTCTGGGAGGGTTTTTAACAAAAAAATCACTTGTGATTGATTTTCATTTCATCACACACTCTTTAAAATGTGGTTGAAGTTTTATTTAAAGACTTTTAGATTAATGGAACAGATTTAGATTTTCACAGACTGAGACGATGGTTTTCACTGTCCCCGACTGTCACAGAACCAAAAACCAGCTTCTACAGTATAAAGAGTTCCTTGTTTAATCCAACGTTTCTAATTGCAAAGAGTCTTTATGATGCATTTCATGGCTTCAATACACTTTACCTAGCATTTATGAGAGATTTTACTGCATATGACTTCAGTTACCCCTCTTATAACCTTCTGCAAGCCAACTCCTCCTGCAAGGCAGCAGCCATTGAGTCACCAAATTAGTCCAAGTGGAAGAGAGAGAAGAAAAGTTAAGAGCCTCTGCTCAGAGTGCGGTGACCTCTGAACTCCTTGGCCAGTGCACACTTGAGTGAGTGTGTGTATGACTGTGTGTGACAGCAAGGGGTTAACCAAAGAATGCATGAAGCCTGCTGGTACCTCGGATAATTGAGCCATTTGTTGCAAGGTCACTGCAGTCAAACCCCCCACAAACCTCGTGTTATCAACAGCCTTGACCAGAGCAACGGAGTCAGGCTTTTGTAACATCAGGAAATGTGTGGTATGGACTCATTTTGGTGATTTCCTCCTCTCTTTGATATACAGTGGTGGTGCACCAGGAAACATAAAATGCATTATTTTGGTGGGTAAAACAGACAGAACAGCACACCTGCAAAAAGAAAAGCTGATCAGATATTTCACTTATGAAAGAATGTTGAAAAATATGATTTTACAACAGCATGTACCCAAATTTATTTCCTTATAGCACCAAATAAATAATCGCTAAAATCAATATTTTAACAATAACAATGTGTGAAAAATGCAATGTGAAATCAATGTAACAATGTGAAAAGTGTCACTCAGTGATGAACAGAGAATTGTCACCTGAATCTGCAGCTACTCTTGGCTTTACAAAGCTTTATAACGAGTTTCAGCTTATTGTTTAGACAGCTGTTTTCAGCAACAAAAGCTCTGTACACTACCTGCTCAGCACTAAACAGCAGAGAGTTAGCAACTAGCTGGTGAACATAGTGGAGCATTTAGCAGCTAAACGGCCAGATTGTCAGTGTAAAAAGGTCTGATATTAACAATTAAATAATAATAATGCTTTGACATTGATAGTATAATTCTGTATAGCTGCAAGATGGTTACAATGATAATGTGCAAGTTGATTCAGAAGTATCTGCATTAGTGCAACAGATCAGTCAAAATCTGCTTTTAAAAAGAGGTACAATAAAGTACAATAAACAGGAAAGCTTGGCGAAACCGCTCTCTAATTGACTTTATGGCCTCCACAAACACGAACTGCAGCCTTAGCTGAGAGTGTGTCCTTCAAACAACCAGTATCACGGCCATAAAGTCACACAGACAAGGTCTTCTCCAAACACAGGAAGAAATGTTAAAGCGGGGGCAGTCAAAATCTGTGCAACCTATGCAAAATCTTCCGTCTCTCTCTCTGCTGCCTTGTATCACTCCACTAAGCTACTTGTGATTGGCTAAAGTCTCCCGTCACAGGCTAGATTTTCTGAAGCCTGCAAACAGAACCAAGAGGAGGACTGAATTAGAGGTTTGCTTTCAGACCGCTTAATTTGCTGCTGCATGGTTAATATGGCATTTTTGCCCAATGATGCCAAAAGAAAGCCTACCCAACCTTTAAGTGCAAGTCAACTAACGATAGAAGCAGACAACAAAAAGAAACTTTCCTTTGTTTAATTTTTACATAATACTAGATCTGTCATATTTTGGTTCCCCACTACATTTTGCTTTTAGGATAATTATACATGTTCTTGCAAAGCTGAAAAATAGGAGCATAAAACTTTGAAAGCCACTTGGGTGCCACGTAAACAAACTGTAAACACAACATTGACATATATCACCTTAAACAATTTATATAATAAATGGGTTGGCCAACAGTTGTCTGTTTATTCAGCAGATACATATTGTCATTAATTTGGAGTTGTGTTTCTGAACACCTGGCAAATGTAAGTCTGATATTTACTTTCCTTTAAGCTTTATTTTTGGTCTCCACCACCTGTGAAAAATATCTGACTCCTTCAAATGCTCCACTGTGTTCTACAGCTAGTCTCTAACTTTGTCTACCTGCAGCTTGGTGCTGTACAGGCAACGTACAGTGGCTAACCTTGCGGATTAAATATTTCCATAGAAGTGGACAACTGATTATTTTTGTGGAGTTTAATGTTCCGAGAAAGCTGCCATTCTCAATGAATGCAATTTCAAGCAGCATCATTCTACTAAACATGCAGTACAGTATTCTAGGTACGAGGGAGAAGAGAGTTAAAGACAAGTTGCTCAGTGTCAGAATGTGTGAATTGTTTTAGAAAAAACTCCATAATTAAATTATCAGTAACACATTTTTACACATTTACGCAGGCATTTGGTCACTCATGCGCATCCAAATTTGAATAAAATTAAACCTGTTTACACACCTGGAGAAAGGTTTAAGAAACAAACAAACATGATGTACGTGCTAAAAGTCGATGCTTCTGTGGCATGGTGGCTCAGTGCATTGTGCGGTTGCCTCACAGCAAGAAGGTCGTGGGTTTGATTTCAGGCCTTTCTGTGTGGAGTTTGCATGTTCTCCCCATGCTCACTAGGGGGTCCTCCATAAGATACATATAACCCCCATACAAAAATCATGCAGAAGATTGCTCATTTGAATGCCCTGTCCTTGACCAAGACAGGGCATGAGCACTTGGACTTGGACCCTGGGCGCCAAATCAAAAAAAGGACGACCACTGCTCCAGGCTGTCCTCGAGAGGAAGGATGGCATGGATGGGTTAAATGCAGAGGATTAATTCAGCGTGCGACGCAGCTGCATGTGTATGATCTGCATGTGTTGGGTGTTGCATGTCTGCAATAAAGTGGGTTCTTCTTCTTCTTTATCTGTGTGGTGTCACTGCCCTGCGCACACAAAGAAACTGCCATTTTCTCAGTGGGTCTAACCTTTTGGGCTGCCGAGTAAAAAACATGAAACTCAGAAAAGAGCAGAATAGCAGTGAAGAATGTATCTTGTTCTGTGGTGGTTATAGAAACGAAACACACAGGATGATATTTTTAAACCCAGCCCTGTGCAGAGGTAGAGGAACAAACATCACACACCTCCCTCACCTCTATCATCTACTTCAGCATATTTGTCATTAATGATGCACAAACTGTATGAACTGTTTTACAGTGTTCGTGAGTTGATTCCCATGTCCTAGATTTCCAGAGATCACATGTAGATGTAAGATGCTTTACTGTGTGTTTTTAAGAATCAATTATTCAGAGGGGTTATGAATTTACAATGAGAATTGTGTGTTGAATTTGAGAACAGAAACTTTAGTAATACCATAAGCTGACAGCAGCTGAGATGCTTAACTTATGAAGAGCATTTATTGAAGTCATTTGTTGATTGATTATTAATTAATTAATCATTAATTGTGTTCATCTGCTGGCAATGCTAGAAATGAAGTAGTTTGTGAACAAGTCTCAAAGTCTACAGCTGGGCTAGCAGCTCTGTGAGGCTAAATGCTGTTCGCAATGACAATGCTAACATGCTGATGTTTGGCAGGTAGAATGTTTAGGCTCAAGTTTAAGTCAATTGTGCAAATTAAGATTTTGAGCTGATGATGCCGCCTGATGAATGGTACACCAAAGAAATTAAGAAAACATTAAAGTTGTGTTGCACGGTTTACCGATACTAAGAAGGTACCGCAATACGCTGCCATTAAAAATGGTCCAATACCCCATTTTATTAGTAATGATACTTTAAGAATGACAATGTGTTTTAAAAAAAGCCGTATTTCCTCTCAGTTGTGTCGATGTGCAAAAGCGAGTCAGTCAATGCGACAACAGGGCAGTGCGTGCAGCATTCTGCTACTGACCTGTTTAAAGAATTTAAAGAGCGGTTAAAGGTTAGCAAATGTGATAGATAACATGCCGTTAAATATAAATCAAACGAGTTTGAGTTTGGTGAATAACAAGGCAAAATGGCAAGGGATGTAAATTGTTAGCCTCAGTAATTGTCGCTATTTAGCAGAATTTCGGGAGCAGGACCACACCCCAACTACATCAAATCACGACACTACACCATTCAGCATAAATACCATCCTTAACCATCCCCTCGTTTCGCTCTCATTTACTGCACCATACTCACTCAGCAAGCGTCTCGAGCGTCATCACCACAACGCCATGGACTTCGTGTCCATCTCCCCGTTGAACGATGACTTATTCCACGCTCCAAGCCCCCAGCTTTCCACACCGGCAGCCCCAGAGACAGGAGCCGAACACCTCTCCAACACCCCCATGCCCGAGACACCGCTCTCCTCCACGCAAAAGCCGTTCTGGAAGCGGGTGAGTCCCACTCGTTTGCACACTGTCTCTTCCAGAGCCCACATCCCGCCCGGTTCGTCTCTCTGGGACACGCAAGACCGCTTCATCCGACGAATCCTCCTCATCTCCAGAGAAGAGGAGAAGAGCGAATGCAAGGGCAGCGCGTCCCCGCCACCACCGCAACACCCCGACTCCATCGACCCACCAGGATCTCACCAGTCTCCCGTCATCATCCCTTCGGAGTTTCGTCCCGTACCTGGTCACACCGCCACCACGCTCCAGCGAGGTCCCCCGACGACCAGCCTTCTTCAAAGATCTCTGACTGGACAGTAGCTTCTCTCCACAAGATTCTCAGAGAGAAAGGAATCCGCTTTTACAGAATGGACAATAAAGCACAACTTTTCAACACTCTCATGGTGGCCGGTCATGCTCGCGCTGTGTACGTCAACGCGCTTCTGGGTGACGTCATCACGCGCACCCGCGACAAACGCCGTGACTTCAGCACTGCCGTTAAAGGGCCAGTTCACCTGCGTCCTCCAGCAAGAAAGAAGCAGGACAGACCGTATCAGAAACGAAGTCATGATTATTCAGCTGGAGAGAAGAACACCGGGGTCTCGGTTATTTCTATCCACCCTCACCCTGCAGAAACCCAGCAATCACAGTGGCTGTCCTACTCCAGCATTGGCAGCAGCTAGCGTCGGCTGGGGCGTTTGGCACCAGGATGTCAGCCCCTTCAGCCGTCCACGTCCAACAACTACACCAGCTCACACTACCCGGGGATCCTGGCACCGGGTTGCCAGGAACCTCCTTCCCCCAGGCCTGCCAGTCATCGTTGGCCAGTGCCTCAGGCACGGCGTGGCCAGCATCGAACCTTCTCCCCTGGGTCTGGTACCAGCAAGCCCCCCCCCGACCTTTTTTGGACCCCCGTCTCAGACGTTTCCAGCCCCACAAGCAACCACTAACTTCACCCTGGGTACAGCTAAGACCCCACTACACTACCCTAACCCCTCCATCTCCCGTCTTTCCCCGGTTTCTACTAATCTCCGCAAACAGATTCTGGACTGTAATTACATAGACCTCGCTTGTTTGATTACACCCTCACTTTACAAACCACTTGCTGACGAGGGCCATCTCCACCCAAAGGAGTAAACACCCACCCGTTCCAGGGAGCTCACTGCCACCGAATTTGCTTACGCTTTCTCTTTTAAGAGACGTCCTTTGCTCTCGGTTCCCCACCCATCGTCAAGTACATGGCCACGGTTTTAAAACTGGCCCTCCGTTTCGGAGGAAACAGCTTTTATTTATATCATGTCCATTTTGCCTCCGAAGCCACCGCACGTCTCCAGCAGTTCAACGAGGATACATACTGGGGCTCACTAGATAATGAAATCTACTGTTGCATCTTCGCAGCCCGCACGGCCCGACCTTGCCCCCTCTGTGGTGCCGCTTCCCACCCGACATCCTCATGCTCCATCCCGGCCCTTGCTACGTCACACCAGGCCCAATCACGACTTTTGGCTGTCTCTCGCCAATCATCGGGAGCACCTCCACCATCCATACTTCCCAGTGCCGCTTTATCTACATCTGCTCCTTCTGTTGTGGCGGCCACGCCCGCCCCGCTTGTCCCCATAACCCTACCTCGCAGCAATTAGGTAAGCATCCGTCGACACCCATTAACATTCCTGCCTTAGAGGCAGCGCTCCAGAACCACCCTGATCTGGAGATTCGTTAGGTTCCTCATCAGGGGATTCAAAGAAGGTTTCCATCCCGGGTTTTCCACCCAACCGTCTGTCCCCTTCCAATGCAAAAATCTCCGGTCAGCAATAAACAAGTCAGAGTCCGTTGACGTTCTGCTCGCCAAGGAAGTTAAGAACGGCTTCATGATCTGCCCTTTTGTTCGTCCCCCCGTTTCCTAACTTTCGCATCAGTCCATTCGGCATAGCGACCAGGAAATACTCTGGGAAAAAACGCCTTGTTATCGATCTTTCGGCACCACACAGCAGTGCCATCCCTAGCAGTAACAGCTTGATCCCGAGCGAAGAATTTTCTCTCCATTACGCCACCATCAATCACGCTTTCGCCCTTATCAAACTCTGGTAAGAGTTTGTGGCTCTCAAAAGCTGACATCACCAGCGCTTTCAAAGTCCTTCCCATCCACCCAGACTTTTGGGGATTCTTCTGCGTCCATTGGCGAGGTGCTTACTATTTTGCCGTCAGGCTCGCTTTCGGTTGCAAAACTAGCCCTAAACTGTTCGACACTCTATCAGAAGCCCTTTACTGGATTCTTTCTAATAACCATAAGATTCCATTCCTCGTCCACTTCTTGGACGATTTCCTTGTCATTTCCCCCCCCCTCATCACCGCCCGCTTACCCTGACTTCAGTTTTCTCAGAACTTGGGGTCCCTCTGTCCTCGGAGAAAACAGAGAGCCCCTCTACGTCCCTAGAGTTTCTCGGCATCACTCTCGACTCAAACTTGTTCCAGGCTTCCCTCCCAATCGAAAGGCTTAACCGACTTACCCTTCTGATCTCCAACTTTCTCCTCGCCCCAGTCTGCACCAAACATCAGCTCCTTTCTCTCTTGGGCCACCTCAACTTCGCCCTATGCATCATCCCAGAAGGACGTACATTTACTTCCCACCTACTGTCAATCGCTTCTTCCGTCCCATCTCTCTTGGATCCTGTCTCCCTAGACGGTTCCAGCCGGGCAGAACTCCGCCTTTTGCTCAATCTCCTTGCTAACTGGAACGGGATCACTTTTTTTCTATGATGACCTGCTGACCCACCCTCACGACATTCAGCTGTACACTGATGCTGCTCCGTCTGTCAGTTTTGAGGGTTTTTACAACGGGAGAGGGTTCGCAGCAGACTGTCCCCCAGAGTCATCCAACAAACACCACGCCGCTTCCTCCGCACTTTTCAAAATCTACCCCATAATAGGTCATGAGTCAATTCATTCTCGTATACTTGGACAACTTAGCAGTTGTAGAAATTATTAATAAAGGCCGCTCCAACTCCCTATCCATCATGCCATTCATGCGCTGACTAACCTGGCACTCAGTTTCACACCAATACGTCCTCCGCGCAGCCCACCTCCCAGGCCACTCCAACGCCATTGCTGACTCTCTCTCGTTTCTCATTCCAGAAATTCAGATGCTTGGCTCCCTTCACGGACAATCCAATCCAACGCCAGTTCCTCCGTATTCAACAGTGACATTCAACCTGTAAATCCTGCCTCAATACCCCTAATCATTGAATCCCGGCTCGCCATCCTCAGCAGCATATCGTCCTCAACGCTTTCATCCTACTGGACAGCTTGGAAGAGCTTTTGCCACTTCCACAACCAGTACAACATCCATTTTCCATCATTTGATCTCGTCACCCTTACATGTTTCATTTCCTACGTCCATTCCATGGCAATCAAAATACTTACAATCAAAGTCTATCTGAGCGGAATCAGCTTTTTCTCTAAATTAATAACCGGCAGCCCGAGCATAGCTTCCAGCCACCCCCAGATAACTGCCGAACTCAGAGGACTTCTACGCCATGAATCCTCGTCGCCTCCCACTTACCATAGACTTGCTCTCTGCTTGTGTTTACACCATCCGCTCCGGATATAGCAATCCCCATGTAGCCCTAACCCTAGAAGCCATGTTGTTGATCGCTTTTTTTGGGTTCAACAGATGCCCCCGAATTCAGCGTCGCTACCACTCGTTTCGACCCACGTCGTCACCCCTGTCTTTCAGACTTTTGTTATTTCTTAGACGACACCTTACTACTCTACTTAAAGCAAACAAAGACTAACCAATTCGGTCAACCCAGTCCCGTCTTCTATTTCAAGATCCCATCCCCGCTGAAACCTTTTGAGACCCTGGCCAACTACTTTCAATCCCGGAAGTCCCACAGTATAACTCCACCAGAACCCCTCTTCATCTCCGAGCCCGGGCAGGTCGCCAGTCGATATTGGTTCCACCACCACTTCCGCAACATACTAGCCTCGTCCGGAATTTCTCCCGTCCATTACTCCGGACACTCATTTCGTATCGGAGCTGCCACCTCAGCCTCCTGCAACAGCATCCCCGAACACTTAATTCAAACCATGGGCCGCTGGTCCTCACAAGCGTACCACCGTTACATCCGGTCCCACCTCAAAGACCAATCTCTTCTCCAGTAATGGGAGGCTTTTTGGGGGTTCACTGTACCCGGGTGCCATGGCAGACTTCCCATGAAGCTTCCCCAAACCATCATCTGAACCTAATACATTCAATGTACCTATGTTCAATAAACCTTTCAAACATATCTCGTTGGTGGTGTGGTCCTTGCTAGTGAATTGTTTAATTTGGCTTTAGCTTTTGAGCTAGCTAGATTTTCTATTTAGTCAAATTAGATTTTAAAATTAATGAGAACAAGTTGTCTTAGAAGTAGATTACACATTGTGTGAAATACTTTACTGCCCTGCACAATTACAATCAGCACCGATAACCACGTCAGCAGTTGCCTGTTCACTTTCATCAGTTGCCTGTTCACTGTCATCAGTCACATTTTCTGTGTTGCTCCTCACTTTCAATATTTAAACATGAACATACATTTTATAATAAAGGTAAATAGTACATGATTTGCTTAATTTTGAGACTCAAATTTTGTGTAGTTGTTTATCAGGGGGTCCGAGCTTTCCCTACCAGCTATGTTTGAAAAAAACTCACACGCCAGCCTTTCTTCACTTGTACCACTGACATCTGGACGAGCAGGGCAGCTGATGCATATATGGAAGTCACAATCCAGTGTATAACAGATTCATGGGAAGTCTTGGGCCACTGTCTTGGTGATTAGAATGTTCAGCTTTATTCTAAGATCATACTGTGATGACCCCAGTCTTGTGTTGTGTGGTGTGTGTGTGTGTGTGTGTGTTTGTGTTTGTATGTTCCTTCTGCAGGTTGTTGGGGGTGGAGCTGAGAATGAGGACTGATGCAACGCACCTTCATGAGTTGGAGCTGGGAATATTTAAGGAATTGAGGAGAGATGGGAGAGGGTCGCATATCTTGTGGAACTCCTGTGGTGTACACATACTGTTGATACTGATGGAGCACAGAAGGTGATCTTGTCGGGTGTTTGGTTCTGGACTTGGATAGAAGCCAGCGAGGAGAAGGAGTTTGGTGTGGCGACTTGTCTTCCTTCCTAGTCTTTGTGACCTGTGAGGTTATTTGTGAGGAATTGTCTCCTCCCTCACTGTCACTATGACCATTTTGTGTGTGTATAAACAGGCACACTTAATGTATAATTATGTTGGACAGTGTTTAAATATAAATAATGACCAACAAATACCACTGTGTACAGGTTAACATGTCCAAGTTTATTTTTATAGAGCTAACATACCACAGTTAGTAGATTCTGGAGGGAAATCCAACATCTGGAGCCAGCAGAGAAGTTGTCACGCTAAAAAGGAAAAGAGGAAGCTTGACTCACCTGAAGTCTTTTTAAATATAATGCCAGAATATGATTGGCTAGCCCTAACAAGGGGGAGGGCCTTCCTGGGGATATAAAAGAGAAGGCAGGTGCAGGTCAGGGTGGCTGAGTAGGTTGGAAGAGATTTGGAATGAACCTAGTTAAATTTGAGAGAGTGGAAGATAGAGGATTGTTTAGTTATAGAGTACTTAGAGTACAGTATAGCTGGAAAGCTGGGAGTAGGTTTTTTTTGTTTGTTTTCATTAACAGACCTGAAATATGGCTAAGGTCTTTATGACTATTTTGTTTTGTTTATTCATTTTGTTTCATTATTGTGTTTTGGAAGCCATTTTGTCTACTAGACTGACAATAAAGGTCTACAGTGTTGTTCATCATACAACTGCCTCCCTGGTGCTAATTGGTCTACACTACACCTCCATGACTGTCCTACAACAACTTTGTCTTTGTGATAGTCTTGTATTAAACTATGATTGCTTATAAGCAACTTTGGTGTGATTCCCCTCCTTGTCATTGGCTGTGGAGCCAGGTCGTGACAATATTAGTCTCTGAAGCCCTGGAGAAGATAGTGAATGAGAAATGGGGGACTGGTCCTGACAAAAATTGCCAGGATAACCACTGACAATGCCTTTAACAACAAAAAGGCATTTGGCATTTGCTACATTTGGATTCCATATTTTGGCCATAACCTTTGTCTGGCTGTAGGCAAGGTTCTCAGCAACGTCTCAGCATGCTTGTCCAGACAACCCTGGTTTCTATTTCCGGGATAAACAAAATGATGAGGAACTTGAAGGAGAAGCAAAAGACCTTGAAGCTACCTGAGCATAAGCTCCTTCACGATGAGCTAACATGCTGGAACTCCACCTTTTGAACTGGTGGACAGGTTCTGTACACAGCAACAAGCTACCTGTGCCATTTTAGCTGAAAACAGGAAGAACTGGCACTTGATTTTTAAAGACTATGGCGACACTAGAAACTGTTAGCGAGGCTTTTGGTCCACTAAGTAGCTTCATAGATACAGTAAGTGGAGAGAAGGACCCCACATTGTCTTTTGTGCTGCCCCTGAAATGGAAAATGATTTCCTTTCAGACAGAGAAGGATGGAGAAAGCACTCTTTCATGTCACATTAAAGACAAAATAAGAGGATTCACAGCAAAATATGAAAGCAAACTGCTGGACCCAAGATTTAACGACACTTTTGTTACCATGGAGAGGTGAGGGTAATACTTCTGATGGCCATTGAAGCGGATCCAAACAGCACAGCAGAAACAGGAAGATCAAGGAGCAAAAAAAACAAAAAAAACTTGAAAAGCCTGCAGTCAAAAATATAACTGATGAATATAACTGACAAAATATAATTTCAAGTTTTTTTAATTAAAAAGATTTCCAAAGTTTCATGTTGTGTCATCTATTATTCTATCACTTTTCCTGATGTTTTAGATTTGTGTTGTGGTATCGTTTCAATATTGGTATAGAGATACTTTGGGCTGGTATCGTATATAGTGGCTGGAGTAATTATGATGGGAGCAAAGGCGGAAGTCCAGTAAGGTAGTATAAAGAGCGACAGTCTGTGGGTTAAACACCCAGGAGTACAGGGGTGTCCTGACTGTCACCCAGGAGACCACTGTTGGTGTCCCATGCGAAACCATAAGTCAGTGTTTACTTTTTAACTTATGTCAGATTGTATGTTAAGTTATTTAAACTAAGTTATGCTTGTAAGTTATGTTAGTAAATCATGTGACTTTTTTTTGGTGCCTAAACCTAACCAAACTGACTTTTTCATTGTTACCATGGCGATGAAGGTCCAGTACGCCTGTTGTGTCAGGGTTAGCCATGAGGTAGCAGGATAAGGACCCAATCGCAGATAGGCAGCTCCAGGAAAACCAAGGTATTTATTTACAAACACAACGACCAAAAAAACCGTAGGAAAGTAGAAGAACCCACTTTATTGACAGCCATGCAACACCCAACACACATGCAGAACACACACATGCAGCTGCGTCCCATGCTGAATTTATCCTCTGCATTTAACCCATCCAAGTAATCCTTCCTCCTGAGGACAGCCTGGAGCAGTGGTCGTCCTTTTTGATACGGCGCCCGGGGACCAAGTCCAAGTGCTCATGCCCAGTCTTGGACAGGGCATTCAAATGAGCAATCTTCTGCATGTTTTTGGTATGGGGGTTATATATATATATGTATGGAGGACCCCCTAGTGAGCATGGGGAGAACATGCAAACTCCACACAGAAAGGCCTGCAATGGAACCCACGACCTTCTTGCTGTGAGGCAACCGCACAATGCACTGAGCCACCATGCCACAGAGTGAGAGTTGCCACTTGTGAGAGATCTTTGTAAATGTATCTGACACAAAAACACATGTGCCAGTCTGTTGTAAATGTACTTAACTATTGTATATAGTTGCCATTAATAGTTATTAATGTAGTCAAATATTTTAATTCGGTTACCTGTTTATCATTTTAGTCAGATTGTCAAAGAACTCCCCAACTGTAGTTTTATTGAAGGCTGTAGCTCTTCCCGAAGATGTCGCTTCAGGCATACGGCAGGAGAGAAATTCCTGAACCAATCTCAACCTAAAATAATATAAAAATTTACTCCAGTTCATACTGTATTTAGCCACTAAAGAACAAAAGTTAGCCTTTCCTGGCCTACTGAATAATGACATTTCCTGCACACCCTACCTGCTAAACCTTTTTCTTTCCAGTTGTTGGGGACAGAAATATTGTTTCTTTCTGCCAATTCTAATGCCAGTTCACAGCATTTCTTTGGAGTAAGTCCATGGAACTGTTCAGCCAGCTTTTTGATGTGGTCTGCAAGCTCCTTTTCTACCTCCTCTGTGAAGACCCTCTTCACTTCTGCTGTTCCACTGTACCCTACTGTTTTAACTTCCTTTACCTCCTTCTTTTTTATGTACCTCCGCAGGGTTGACGTGTCAATATTTCTGTCTTTTGCCACTGATCTGATGGATTTTCCACCCTTTACATAAATGGCTGCTGTCTCCCTCTCTTCAAGGGGTGTTGAACCCCAATTGGTTCTTCTCTTGTATTTCTTGTATCTTGGCATGATAGCTTTTCACAATGTTTAATATAAACCAGACCAGTTATACAATACTGAAATACCATTTTAGCTTATCTTCATGTCATATGGTTGGGTAAGTTGAACCACCGGCTCAATTTACCCCACAGCATTTGGCTCACTTTGCCCCATAGCCACCATTTAGGAAAAAACTGCCTAGCTTAGCAAATCAGGCTAATCTTTAGCTAAAGTATCCATGTGGTTTTATACACTGGTAAATCACCAACATGTATAATACACATATTTAGGCCTGAATACATTTGCTTTGACATTACATTAATTATAGCTGACATGTCAAAAATGTACTTTGACAAGCAAAAATATGTTTTTTGTGTAAATAAATACTTCTCCCATGTGCTTCTCTCCATCACAGCCAGATATAAATGATGGGTGCTTCCTGAATTTATGGTCAGATGACAACAAATGTGCAGGGTTGCCTAGAAACCGGGGGTCGGTCAACTTACATACTGACTCATCTTACCCCACTCTCCCCTATGCCAAAAAAGCCTCTGGGGCCTTAATCACCCTTCAGTATTTTTTGGCACGTAGACATTACATTACATTACATTTAGGCATTTAGCAGACGCTTTTATCCAAAGCGACTTCCAAATAAGAGCTTTACATAAAGTGCATAGAATCATGGAAGAAAACAACAAGATGGCGTATCAAATAATATGAGTGCTGGTGATGAATCACAAGTGCTATAGGTAAGTACATCACTGCCAGTGGCAAAATCGAAAAGAGCATTAAATCTAGAAACAGATTATGTCTGTTCATTATCAATCACAGTACAATCAAGCTAGACAACAATTCTCATATAATATATCACACGATATGCTGTACTTTAAGGAACCAATGTGTCACATTTGTTGTATTCCCGGAACAAATGAGTCTTTAGTCTTTTCTTGAAAGTGGTCTGACAGATTGATTGTCTGACGGATGTGGGGAGCTGATTCCACCACTGGGGGGCGAGGTAGGAGAAAAGTCTTGAGGCGGTTCTCAGAAGCAGACCGTAGTTGGCGGGTGGGGGTGTAAGGCTGGAGGATGGTCTGGATGTAGGTTGGTGCAGTCCTGTTCACCGCTTGGAAGGCCAGTACCAGGGTCTTTAATCTGATCCGAGCAGCGATGGGTAGCCAGGGAAGGGAGATGAAGAGAGGAGTGACGTGGGTGTACCTCGGTACGTTGAAGATCAGACGAGATGCTGCATTCTGGATCTTCTGGAGGGGACGGATTGCACAGGCTGGGAGACCGGCCAGGAGCGAGTTGCAATAGTCCAGCTTGCAGAGGACAAGTGTCTGGACCAGCAGCTGGGTCGAGTGTTCCGACAGGTATCTCCTAATCTTCCGAATGTTGTAGATGGTGAATCTACAAGATCGGGAGACTGCAGCAATGTGGTCTGTGAGGGTGAGCTTGTTGTCGATGATGACCCCAAGATTCCTGGCAGAGGGCGATGGAACGACCGATGTGGAGTCCAGGGTGAAGGAGATGTCATGGGAGAAAGATGGAGAAGCAGGGATGACGAGAAGTTCTGTCTTAGCGAGGTTCAGCTGGAGGTGATGTTTGGTCATCCAGGCGGAGATGTCTGCTAGACAAGCCTCTATCCGTGTTGAGATGCCGAGGTCGGATGGAGGGAATGAGAGGTGGAGTTGCGTGTCATCAGCATAGCAGTGGTAGGAGAAACCGTGCGAGCTGATGATTGGACCAAGTGTGGTGGTGTAAAGGGAGAAGAGGAGGGGGCCAAGGACTGAGCCTTGCGGCACACCTGTCGCTAGGGGCCGAGGATCAGACACATGGCCTCTCCAGGAGACCTGGTATGATCTATCCTCGAGGTAGGAGGAGATCCACTGAAGTGCAGTGCCGGTGATGCCCAGGTCAAGGAGAGTTGCGAGCAGGATCTGGTGGTTGACT
>JAVQJL010098739.1:0-15335 GCA_036024295.1 Nannoperca obscura
GTGTGTGTGTGTGTGTGTGTGTGTGTGTGGGTGTGTGTGGCAAACGTTTGCGGCTGGTCCAGGATTATTTCAGTTTTTCAATTTGCCCTTTCTCCTCTGTGTGTGTGTGCGTGTAACCCCTTATTGGTTGCCCTCTTCCGTTGCCCCTCCTTCACTTCTACCGTCCACACACACGCATGCAGGCATGCTGAAGCGCCGCCAGATAAAAAGGCATTATGGTAAATTCCACTTAATGACAAATTTTTAATTTGGGGAACAGGGCCTGGTGAATGGAGCTTAATTACCGGGGCCAAAGATCCCTCGGAAAAATAACCCCCTCGCGTGCCCAACCTGCCCGATAATGGAGCGCTCCACAAAATGCCTCAGATTAACGAACGCCGTTTATCTACCCCTTCCTCCCCCCTTTCTCTCGCTGTATAATAACAAAAATAACAATCATGAAAATTCTATCTGCCTCCCAGCCCCCATCACCCCACTTCCCTCTCCCGCCCACTGCCTGGCTCACTCCCGCAGGAGGAAATTCATCAAAATGAAATTGAGGTTGCAACTCACTGGTTTTATTAAAATATATTTACCCCTTTCAGACGCTGTGGGTTTGTGTGTTAGTGTGTTTCGCTGTAGAAGACAAAAGGGGCACCCTGAATAATTCTGTCAGTTTTATCAGCGATATTTTGTATTCTCCCGTACATTGTCTTTAGCTATAACATCCAAACACTTGTTGACTAGTACGCTGCTCTGCCTTAATGCTGCATTAGTTAAAACTCCAGACTGATCTTAAACCTACAAATAGGCATATTGAATGTTGTCACTGATACAACAGTATAATCTTTTTTCTTTTTTGTGTAAACTATACTGTGTAAAAACACGGGTTGAACTGTTAAACTTTAAATTTAGGTTGCATCCAACAATTATTTTCATTATCGTTTGCCCTATAAAACATCGGAAAATTATGAAAAATGCCCATCATTATTTCCTAAATTCTAAGGTTATGTCATCAAATTGCTTGTTTTGTTCAACCAGCACTCCAAATCCAGAGCTATTTAATTTACTATCACACTGGACAAAGAAAACCTGCAAATCCTCACAATTTAGAAGCCTGAACAAGATTATGATTGCCATTTTTCTTTGACGGAAATGAATAATTAATTAACTAATCGATTCAGCTCTACTTTAAATCATACTTTGTAAGTCATCTTAAATTATATAAAGACTATATACATTTTGTGGATCCAGATTATGTCCATTTCAGGAGGAGGGTTCGTAATAAAGTAATTGTATAATTCCAGTAAATTAATTTGATTTACACACTGTGGGTTTCACTCTACAAAAGACAGTAGCTCAAACTAATTGGTCTTGACAGTTTCATCTCCTGATTGAAAGCCTGTCTTGTTCCTTTCAAATGATAATGCTGCTATGTAAATCAAATCGTCATGTAAATCATTATGTAGACCAAAATAGCCATGATTTTACAGCCCCCGATCAGTTTCTAAAACCTCCAGGTTAATTCCACGTTCAAAGCTATTAAGTCAAAGGCTGAGTCACTGACGTAATCTGATACTGAGTCATCATTTGACCAACATGACAGTGAAACTGTTAATACATTTTTATAATCAGGGAAAAGTACAGAAGCGCTTTAGTGCAAAGCAAACCTGTAATTAAAAGTGAGATCTTGTACCATTTAGTTTTTTATTGTCCTGTACTGTGTCGTAGGCACAAACTGTCCAAGCATGTTTAGGGTAATTAAATAAATCAAAACCGGTCATGAGTCAGGATTGTGAGTTTAATAAGAACCATTGATACATTTTGGTTTGAATTGAAAATCTCCATTAAAGAGACAGCTAACGGATATTAAAAAGACACAATGACTACCTGTCAGACCGACAGACATGCACTGGCTCTGTTTTGGATATCTTGAACATGGTAATGCACGTACACACACACACACACACACACACACACACACTCTCAAACACAAACGAAAACAAACTCACACACTTTTCTTGGCCTTCTCTGATCCCTGTTGTTGTGTACCCTGATTGGACCATGTGGTTGCCATGCGGTTGCCAGGCCGCGCCCCTGCTGTGTGGTAATTGGTGTCTGTGGTATTGCCGCGTGGCGACGATGCTTTGACTGACAGGTTTGGCCACCTGCCCTGGCTGCCAACATGGTGTGGAAGGAGGCGAGGAGGAAGGGAGGAGGTGGCACGGGCTGGCAGAGGTTGAACACTTGGCTTGTCAAGGGGGGGTGGACAATCAGAGACGGGCTATGATGAAATATGTGATGGACGAACACAAGGCAGATTCAACAGGGACCAGGGTGATGGCATCTGCTTGCATTTTGCTTTTTCACCAAGCTGCATTGGCAAAAAATCTGTGTAAAATAACTGATCACAAAATCAGCTTTTTGGATCTCCTTTTAAAGATCACCTTTGATATCCTGTATATATGCCAGTCTGTTATGCCAAGGTTATGTTCAGGAAAGCCTTTTGGACTGTAATCAAGGTAGATATCCAGCATCATGTAACAGCTTGGCCAGGAAGAATTTAGCTAGCAAACCAGATGTAGCTGCGCTTGGGATGAGTATAGCTTTGATTATTTTGGAATGTAATTTATGGAGAAATGTGCCTCTTTTTCTCTATGACTGGTGCTGGCCGAGGTTTAATACCAACATGGTTACTTGTTCCTTTACGTTCTGCGGTGCCAGTGTGTTATCCTTGACATGTTTGTGTATGATAAAAGGTCCTCCTCCTCAGAATGTAAACTAAAATCTAAAATGTTGTGCACCCCTGCGTGCCATGTGTTGTGAGAACATAAGCAGCGCCCAGTTGGAACAAGAAAGGAGACAGACAATGTGCTACATTAGCCTGGCCAAAATATAGGCTTGAGTCAGGTGTCAGCATCAGTTGTTTTCAGCCAGGTCAAGTGTTAAATATGCGGGTACGGGTCAGGATCTGGGCAGAGTTTCAGGCCTTCACAAGTATTTCTCTATAACCTCAATTATTCCTGACTAAATATTCAAAAATCAAAGTTTAAAAGATTAGAAATAAAACATCCATAGATCTTATTTACAGAGACACTCTTATCACAGCTTATCTGCTACATCCAGACGTGTGGTCTGTTGTTTAATGTTGCCCACTTCAAGCCAATGAGATGACTTCACAGACAAAACGGCACAGACAGAAATCTCTCAGTTGTAATGAAATAAAACCTTTGGCAGAAAGTGTTCATGTAGAATCCCATTGCTCATAGTAAGAAATAAGAAGGGCCTTTAAACAATTAATGTCAGTATCTCCAGTTGTTTTTATTTGCAAAGCCCTCAAAAGCGTTGTTCCTTCATTCCAGACAGCTGAACTATAAAGCCGCAATTTGAGAATGACTGTTGACTAGCTGCTTTTACTTGGACTTTAGCTTCATTTAAGTTGATCCAGCCTCTGTGTGTCTAACAGAGAGATCAGTGGAGATGGGCAAAGAAAGAGCATGAAATGAAGCCAAATGAAATCTGCAGCTTTAATCTATAATGGGCCTGTACAGCTATTGATCTATTCCCTGCATGGCAAATATCCACACACACACACACACACACACACACACACACAGACAATGTCACATAATTTCATCTTCCCTGCCCAATTTGCCCCACCCCCCCACTGTCTTTCCCCACCATTATTCCCGCAAACACTCCTCTACCTGCTCTTTGCTGTCCAGTGGGCCTGATATTTAGCCAGCTTCTCTTTTGTTGTGTTGTAATCTGGCCCATACCCATGCATTTCCACCCTCTTCTCCTCTCCTTCTACCTCTCTCTCTCTCTCTCTCTCTCTCTCTCTCTCTCTCTCTCTCTCTCTCTCTCTCCCCCTCCTCCTCCTCCTCCTCCTCCTCCCTGTTCTTGTTATCCTGCTCTGTCTGCTATTGTGTTTTACACCCTTGGCCAGACTTTTCTGCCACACAAAAGAGCGCAGAAAAGCTTTGTGGTTTGTGTGCGTCTGTGCGTGTGTCGGTGTGTGCGTCTGACTTAGCCAACCTTTTGGTGTGTTTAACCTCGCAGAGGGCAAGGCTGTAGGGCAAGGGTGATGTCACAAAGGAAGCACTTTTTTATTCTTACACACATACACACACACACACACACACACACACACACAGCCTGCACGCTCCCGCCCACCCTCACCATTGTGATGTATAGTGTTGCTAATCCGGCCCTGTCGCTTCAGTATCAAACATAACCTCCATTTAGGGGGCAAGGCCTTTCTTTCACACCCATTTTGTGTGTGTATGTGTGTGTGTGTGTGTGTGTGTGTGTGTGTGTGTGTGTGTGTCTGTGTGCGTGTGTGCGTGCACGCTGGTTGGTGTGTAAATGGCCCGGGCAACAGCGTGGTACAATGGGCTTGGCATGCCTGTTTAAGTGTCAGTACAGGGAAAGAGGGATAGGGACAAGTCAAGCCAGTCCAAGGCTTTGATGTTACTGGGACAGAGGGGAGAACATCTTGTAGATGACACACACACACACACACACACACACACACACACACATTAACCACAACTGGTCACAGTTGAGGGTGGTTGTCAAGAGAGACTGCCACAGTGAAGGCTGTGTGTCTGTCTTGACGTTCTCAGTCTCGTCTTTGAGTTATCAGACTTAAACCACCCTGGCTGGACCTTGTCCTGTAAGAAGGATATTGCTCGAGGTCCCCTTATATTCTCTTCGTGTGTGTGTGTGTGTGGAGAGACCCTAGGGGAGTAGGGTGTTCATGGTTCATTAGCCATACGTACACTTCTGTTCTCACTGGTAGAAGGGACAGATTCAGAGCATTTGCACACACATACAAGCTCACCCCCACACCTCATACACAAACACACACACAGAATTTCTGTTTTGTTCTGTTCTGTCGGCTCTGATGAACTGGCACGCAGCCTCCTCCCCTCTCCTCCTCATCTTCTAGTAATCAGGGTACCTATGAGACAGACAGGTAGCATCTGTCGCCTTCTCTCCCCTGATCCTTCCCTCCCTCTGTTTCTCTGTCTCCCCCTCTTCCACGCTATTGTGTTGAATTTCCCTTGACGACGGAGTGATATGATAATGTACGAGTTGTCCTGGAGAATAAAAATCATTGGAACTCGCCGTTTTCTCAAATTTCCCTTCACTGATAAAATACATGTAGAAATGTTTCAAGATGTCCTTGTTTGCCTTCAGACTCTTACTGAAGCATCAAATATGTTTCTCTTCTTAGGATCATTAGACTTTTAAGATGGCTGTAAGAAATTCTCTCTACCATTGGATCGGTTGAAATTGAACAGTTGGAGTCAACATGGCGGAGGCCTCTCTCTCTCTCTGTCTGTCTCTCTCGTCCGTTCAGCTGCTCGGTGAGGCCGCTACCATCTGCTTATTCAGCTCCAGACTCCTTCAGATCAGTTGGACCACGATGAAGCGAGCGGCTCTGATGGTTTGGTTTTCAACAGGGCCTCAAGGTTGATTAGCATATTTTCACCCCCCCCCCCCCCATCCATGTGTTTGATTCATCGGCCGTGACAAAGAGCTTCACCCTTTATCCGTGTGTGTTGGTGAGATGGGGGGCCCTTAGATTAAGGGAAAGCTTCCTGCTCTTTATTTGGGGAGTCCCCACGGGAGACGCTTTGGGAATGACTTTCGTTGAGTCACTAACGCCTTCTCTCTCACACACACACACACACACACACACACACACACACACACACACACACACAGACGCACTTCTATGCACACATACACACCTTTCACCCCTTTTTTCAAGCTGCCCATTGACTGGGTGCTGGTTGTTGTGTAACACCAACTACGCGTGCACGGACACACACACAAACGCTCACACACACACACACACACACACGTCACACAGAGGCCCCCCAGTCTGTTCACAGTAGGTCAGCGCTGCAGAGGTTCACCAATCACTTCTCTACTAAACTAACCAGAACCAACTATACTAGAATATCTCTTACTCCAGTGTGACAGTGAGAAACAACGTGCGTTATGTGATTGTTCTTCTTTCGAAGGCTAATTTATTTTGATTTAAAGCTATTTAACTGAAGTAGACCTGAAACAGTTAGTCGATTAATTGATTTATTTAAACTAATTTGATAATTGATTCATCGTTTGACTCATTCTTAAAGCCAAAGTGCCAAACAGTTTCCTGTTCCAGTTTACTGCTTCTCTGTGTTTTATTTTGTTGTAAATTAAATATATTTTAATTAATGCCTTGGGCTCTGTAAAACTATACAACTTAACGATTGATCAGAAAGTCATCGGCAGATTAATTGACAATGAAAGCCCTAAACTGAAGCAGACCAACTAAATGCGTTTGTGTTTTGATGATGCTCTTTGTTGCCCCTCTTTAAAAATGTGTAGGGGCAACTGCGCTCTTTGTGATTTCTTTGAACCTTTCTTGAAATTCTGCTTTTATCTTGTAGCTGTTTGGTTTCAGGTTAGTCACTACTCATTCTTAGTCAATATACTTTGCGTTCCACTTGAATTTTTGAAAAAGTACTGAACTACAGTACTGACTTTGTAACCACTCAGTCTCTTTGAGAGCCAGGAGAATATGTGACTACTTAAAATTGATATGAATCTTAAAGGAAAAACCCACCTTAAAGTAAAATTCATTTCACTTACTAATTCAGCGTTAATGGACGAATGATGTTACAGTCTAAACTTGTTTTCTGGAGGTGTTTGGCGTAAATTCTAAATTCTAAATGGAGCAGCCCATCTTAAAAAACAGGATATACATTGTGTTGGTTTGTACATGGTCACTGGTGTGTACCTCCAAAATATATATATACGTTTCAGGAGCTGAGGAAAAACCGCCTTAGTTCCAGCTAGACCATCATCTAAAGGATATTTAAATGTTTTCATCTGCCCTAAGTAGTCAACCCTGATAGGATGCTCAAATTATATCAAAAATCATTTCAATTGGAGCCACAAGCTTTTGCTATAATGATGACAACGACACTAAGTTGCTGACAAGCGTGTGTGTGTGTGTGTTTTGGAGGTGAAGGTCGTGGCAGAAAGAAGCCCCATCCAAACAGCAGCCATTTTAATTTGTTTGACAGGGAAGAGAGGTGATAACCTCCCTCTGCAGCCGCACACCATCGCAGAGGAGAGGCAGAAAATGAGAGAGAGAGAAAGAGGGAGAGAGAGCAAAAGCAAAGGAAGGAGGGCTGAGCAGAATTGCGATAAGGGGCCGGATAGAGAGAGTCAGAAAAAGAAAGAGAGAGCGAGAGGTGAAAAGGAGACTGTAATATTTGATTATGGCTCAAGGCTATATGTTTATCCAAAGGCTAAAGACTGTCAACCAGCTAATCGTGGGGGTCGATGCATGGGTGTGTCTGTATGTGTCTGTGAAAGCATGTGAGCCTGTGTGGGTCGTTGCTATCAGCACATAATTTATGCTGAGAACACGTTTCTGTGTGTGTGTTTGTGTGTACGTTACAATTTCTGGATGTCAGTTAAAGTTATGTGGGCCTGAGGAGAATACAGTGGTCTCCCTCAGGGCGCTGTTAGTGCCACTCTCATACAGATGTGCTGGGCTGCCGCTGTGTCAGTTTGTGTGTGTGTGTGTGTGTGTGTGTCCTTCCATTACAGGAAGCTGAACTTACGCCTCATGGTTTAGAGTTCTTAATAGGGTTGGACATTGTCTAGAATTGATCGGATCTGGTTGTTGTTGAATGCTGGATCCGATTCTTATCATACTGTTTGAGTGAGAAAAGTGTTGAAAGCAAAAAACATTTTCTGTAGATTTAGGCTGCCATAAAGGAACACTTGTCTTACTTAACCAGTATTGTAGATAAAGTAGGTCTAAATTTTTGTAACAAATCCTTCGTTCTTGTGAATTCCGATTCAACAAGGGTTCTCGTTATCATTTTAAAATCTTCCCATTTTAATCTGTTCATTTTTTTGATTGTATTTTTGTGTGTGGTTTATAGGAATCATATAGCCTAAAGATTTATCTTTCAAGAAAGCTGCATCTTGCCAAACATAAAACGGACATGATAATGTTAGCTGGTAAAACTGTGATCAATATCACATATTTGGCAAATTAAAGCAGAAATGGACTTAAAATTGCAATGCATTGAGTGTATGCTATAGAAAAAAAAATCTTAAACTTAAGCAATTAAATTAGCTTTTGCAGTATTTTAAAATGCATTCTTCTCTCCTGACAGATGTTGACGAAAAAGCGGGCAGCTGGTTGGTTTCTGACAAGGACATGGAGGTAGGTGGCAAATAGTAGCTATATCCTGACACATTGTGCACAGTGCAAATGTATGTAAGAAGTAATGTTTGATTTTTACAGACAATATTTTGCTGTAATTAGGGGCACAATACACTCTTATCTCACAACATGAATTTATGTTTTTGTCAACTTAACAAAACCAGGTTAGTCTACTAAGGCTCACCGCCAACATGATGTAGATTATGTTTTGACTGTGTGTGTGTTTCAGGCTCAGATCTATAACAAAGACAAGGGTGCCAGGATGGCAGTGCAGCGGCTGTCAAACAGATACTATACTAGCAAGAACGTCCAGTGTAGAAACTGCAACAAGAACGGACATCTCTCCAAGAACTGCCCTGAGCCCAAAGTCAGTTCCACTGAGTGCACAGTAACATGTACTGCTTATACACATGGATGACCACAAGTACGTAAAACTGCTAACTGTAAGATGTGTGCATATATGTGCGTGTGTGTGTGTGTGTGCGCGCAGAAATTGTCGCCCTGCTTCCTTTGTGGCACCCCAGGCCACCTGGTAAGTGAATGTCCCAATAAGCACTGCAACAACTGCGGCCTGCCTGGGCACCTCTACGGTTCCTGCAACGAGAGAGCGTACTGGCACAAACAGTGCCACCGCTGCAGCATGATGGGGCACTTCTTTGACGTGAGTATGCCATCCTGTTTTATTATTAGGTTTGAATTTAAATAAAAGAAGACAACAGCACATTCGAGTCCAGTACAAGCATGTAGAACAAAAGCCAGACATACCTTCATCAGGACAAACACCCCACATGGCCAAAAGTATGCGGACAGCCAAAAATCACACCTATATATGATTGTTGAGGCCAGGTGTCGGATGGAGTTGTGCTCAGGGCACTGTGCAGACCAGCCAACGCCCACGAAACCAGGCTTGGGGGAAAAAAAGTTTTATATATTGTGATTTGTGTTGAGTTACACCTGGGTAATGTAGTTTAACGCATGCATAGGAAACCCCTGGAAATACAACTTATCACAGGACAAATCAATACTTAAAGCAAATAGATAGCGATGATATGGAGACATACTGTATATAGTAAAAAGAACGGAATGGCGCATTGTGAAAAATAAGAAAGCTTTGAATTCAATCAACTCCATGCTACGGTATGAGCGAGCACAGATAATATGTGTGTGGCGGCTTTGTCTTGTAGTAAGAACAATTAGTGCTTAATGTAAACATGATGGAGCACCACCCACCTTTATAACAAAAGAGTGCTGTATGCACCCTACTTTTCTCCCCCCACTCTCCCACACTTTCTCTCTTTGTAATAATGAGTGACCAGGGGTCAGCACACGCTGCTGTTCACATTAATTGATACACTTCAGCAATTACAGCTTAGTTATGTCTCTGCCATGCTGCATATTCCAGCTGTGGGCTTGTGTGTGTGTGTGTATGTATGTGTGTTTCCCTGTGTTGGCACTGAAGGGTGAATCTAATGACCATCAATGACAATTATCCTACCGCAACGTTCATTACCTTGCCCATTTACACTAATGCCATAGAATGGAGAATTTGTCTCTCTCTCTCTCTCTCTCTCCCTCCCCCTCTCTCTCTCTCTGCCAGTCAGTTATGTACTGTGCTCTGTGTAATGGATGAGTAACCAGGTGAACACCATAGGGAGAGGGGAGACCAGGACTCTCTCTTTCTTGTCCATTCTCTCTCCCTTCTTCCTCTGGATCCTCACATTCATCTTGTTCCTCCTCTCTTTTGCATATTGTTTGCAACAGCAAATAAAGGTGCAAAGTTGTGTGGTATTGTAATTACCCTTTCCTTGGAACTTTTTTTTCCTGTACACAAATTATACTGTATGTGTTAGTGTGTGTGTGTGTTTGAGAGAGAAAGAGAGTCAGGTCTCTGTCCCCTGGGCCTTTCTGTGTCTCTCATTAAAGACAGACGGTTGACGGAGCGCGAGTGTGTCGCTCGCCTCGCCTGTCGCCCTCGACAACAACACACTACCCCGGCGGTCTGGAGGGAGAGAGCAAACGGGAGAGTGTGGTGGTGGGGCTGGAGGGGGGTGGTTGAAGAAAAGAAAGCTAGATGAGAAGTGGAGGAAGATACAGCTATCGAAATTCATATTTGCCTCTCTGGGTTCAAATCTGAACAGCTCAGATTAAGCCAGAAAAAGTGCCTATTGTACTTTACAGGCTGCTTTAAAGGTCAGGATTTGAACAAGCACTTTGGACCAAATAGTCACTTTTTAATGTGACAAGAATTTGTATATCATGCACATTTGTATAAGAACTTGTTTGGTGTATGCAAGAGAAAACTAAACAGCCTTCTTCACAGAACAGGCTTAAATCTTCCTCTCCTTCTCCCTCATTCTCTCTCTGTCTGTCTCACTCAGTAGGTGTGTAAGTAGATAAATCTTGTTGCCTGCGGCGACTGCGGCATTTTCAATTTCCCAGTGGGAAGTGGCGGCGGTAGGGAAAGGATGTCGGAACGCTTAAGGAACAGCGTGGCGAAGCCCCGGAGATAATGCTTTAGCCACACCGGGACAAAACGACTGACTGCCTTACTTACTGACTGTTTGAGTGACTGACTTCAGAGAGACACCTTGAAGGGAAACAGGCTGTTGCTGAGAAATCAGGGTTGGTAAAGGTTTAGTGAGAGACAGAGGAAGACACTTAAGGAGTCAGGCATGCAAACAACATGTCCTGCTTTTTACTTCCCATTAAGAGATGTAGATACAAGCTGCAGGTTTTTTTTTTTTTAAGACATTTTAATTTCCCCTCTTTTTAATCTGTTTTATTTCTTTTATGTGTGTATGGCGGTCTGTATATTTGATGGACATATCAAGTGTTTTTTTCCCTCTCTCCTCAGGCTTGTCCAGAGGTCTGGAGACAATATCACATCACAGTGAGTATCTTACCACAAAACCAACACTGTCAGCAAAATCCAAACCAGCGCTATTGACACTTTGACCTGAGTGCTGCTACACGTCCTTATGTTTTCATCAGTGGGCTTGATCAGGGGACATGTCTGCAGACACAGACACAGATGCTAGATGGGGATGTAGTTTATAAATACAGTGTCCTACACAATGAAGAGGCCAATAAAAGGTCCTTGTATTATATATATTTATAGTTGCACATTTGCATTGGCTTCTGACTTCCAAATCTGAGCTCTTCTGAAGTGACAAATAATTTTTGTTCATGAAATATTCATTAAAAACAAAACAAGAGGCAGTGTTGTGGGGAGTCTCTGTCTTTTGGCCTTTAGTTGGTGCCACTGATTGGACAGGAGGCATACGTTTTACATACCATGATGTATTCCCTAAACCTATGTTAAAAATAATCTTTGTTTTAAGTATGTAGAGCGCACTAACCGTTTTTTCTCAACCTGTGTCAAATTTGGCAAAATCCCAGTGAACATAGTAGTTCTGCTATGAGTCCCAATTAAAAGCAGAGAAATGTAAAAGAAAAAGGTGGTGGTGGGGGTGGGGGTGTGGGAGTGACTAAGCCAGCAGCTCACTCGCCCTGCCCCACTTACAGCCAGTGACACTTCTTAAGTCTTTTTCATGCAGAACGTGCCTAATCAGAATAGAAATATTTTAAACTCACTGTACAAAATAAGCCTTTGCCAGGTATATCCAACAATACTGATGAATTAACTGAACACCTCTGGGAAATGACCATGCAGAGGAGACAAATGCATAGATTTTATTATTTAGTGTGTAAAACACACATCTTTTCTGTCCAGGAGTCCAAAAAATAATGAAATGGATGTTTCACAAGAACTTGCAACGCTGTAGAGTGCTGCTTTTTCTTTAATTCATTTAGAAAGAGTACAATGTTTCGAGACTTGAATTATTCACTCAGTGTTTTAATTTTGAAGAATATGGTCCCAATTTGACAAGGCCTTCACAAGAACCTAATCATTTGTAGTTTAGCATGTGGATGTTCCAAAAAGTCATTGGAAAGAAAGTATTTTCCCTGAAGGCAAAGGAGCCACGCGATCACTCAGAATCAATAAGACAGTTGTGATTGGTATTGACCTTGCCCTGTAGCAGATGGGTGAACCATGGCGGGAAAAAACATCTCAGAAGATTAAGGAAGTGCCAAGAGTGATGGGAACCTTTAATTTAAATCTTTTTTGGGGCTTCATCTTCAACCTAAATGCACATGTGTGTGTGTGTGTGTGTGTGTGTGTGTGTGTGTGTGTGTGTCTGTCTGTGTGTCTGTGTGTGTGTGTGTGTGTGCGTGTGCGTGTGTGTGCGTGTGCGTGTGTGTGTGTGTGTGGGGCAAACGTTTGCGTGCGTACGCGCGTGTGGCAGAAACAATGTGTCAAAGAGTAGAAAACTGTGTGACAGTCACTTGGGCCATATGTCAGCGGGGATGCATTTGCCTATTTGTGTGTGTGTGTGTGTGTGTGTGTGTGTGTTTAGCCGAAATATGAAAAGATAACTAGTTTTCTTGGCGCTGTGTTGTATGTGAGTGTGTGTGTATGCATGTGTGTGTGTGCATCTGAGCGAGGGTGTGATATAGACCTCAGCCTAAGAGAAAAGAGCAGCTTGTTTGTCAATTAAAAGACGTGATAAAGCATGAAATGGGATGCCAACGCCACTCGGGACGAGGGAGTGAGAGAGAGGGAAGAAGAGTGTGTGTCTGCATATATCTTGGCGGGCACTTTGTGTGTGTGTGTGTGTGTGTGTGTGTGTGTGTTGGGGGAGGTTTGTCACTCTCCTCTATGGAGATTAATTAGCAGGGGTTGTCTAATGAAAAGGCAGCATCGTTAGCGCTAGGGTAGCACAGCGGGAGAGGCAGAGGGAGGAGGTGGAGGAAGTAGGAGGAGGGAGTAGGACAGAAGTTCCAGGGGAGATGCTGGCAGAGAGGATGGGAGTTTAAGTTTAATTGTTACTCACGTGGTGGCGGGGGATGCTATATGTTTTACTGTAAGTTTCACTGTGAACCACAGACGAGAGGAGAAGATGCTGATGAAAGAGCAGCGGAAAGATTCTTTGGTCGCCTTAGCAAGATGACGAAACCTTTTTTTGTGTGTGTTTCCGTGTGTGTGTTTGTGTGTGACGGCATGCTTTAACGGGTGGAGGATTGTGACCCAGGTCTAATTGAAGTATTTAAGCCATTTAAGCACTGGGAACAGAAGGTCGTTACAGATCCAAACTGGCATGGGGGTTAGGGGCCCGCGAAGACACCAACACACACACAGACACAAACACACTTACACACATGCATACACAGGGCTCCTTCTGTTTAAGACAGCCTCATTTTATTCATGATCCTGCTTATGACCCTGAACTCCCCAATGTGAGAAGGGGTGTGTGTGTGTGTGTGTGTGTGCACGGGTGCGCATGGGAATGTGTGTGTGTGCGCTTTCGTGTGTGTGTGTGTGTGTGTGTGCTTTGGGAGATGTGACTCTGTCACCTTCCGCTGGGCTCAGCCAGGTGTGAAAAGGCATTCTGTCAGACCTCCCTGCTACTGGGTCCATTTATCCTTCGTGTGTGTGTGTGTGTGTGTGTGTGCGCGCGCTGGGTCCGTTTATCTTCCGTGAGTGTATGTGTTGTCTGCCTGCACCTGGCCCTCAACTAACAAACTCCTCCAAACCACACAGTATAGACCACAAAGCCCTGGGGTATTTACTGAGAAAGTAAGATACTGACACACATGGACATACAAAACACACACATACACTTCTACAAATATATAGAGAGAAGTAAATGGAGTAAAAAGCTATCCGCAACATTTTCATTTTGCCCGTGTCATATGGTTTTGAAGACATTTTTACACAACAATGATATTTACTCAAAGATTTGCTTCAAAGAACAGGTTTTCTTCTACAACTGTTTCTCAGTCTTTCTCTTTCACTCACCCACACACACGTCCACAGACACCCTGGTTTTACTTCTTTCTTTTTTACATGTAGCTTTACAGTGTGGAGTCGCTCCTTTTCCTCCTTCCATCTTTGTTGTTCTTATCTTTCTCACTAACTACTGTTCATACTAAATATCATAACAAATCACCCCATTACTCGTAAATTACATCATACTAATGTTTAATGCATTCTTGCTGTTTTTTGGGGGATGATATTGTGTCATTTTTTGATGTACATATTTCTACCAGCCAATCTCATTGACCTGTGTTTCAGTTAGCGTTTTCCTTCCTTTCCCAGAAAGAACAGGTGTGAACCTGCTACTTTCAGTCTAAGGGGGGTTTATGGTTGATTCACTTTTGTTATCAGAGTATGGCTATGATTTCGGCCTGCAACTCATACACAAATCATATTGTATTATGACTCTTCTGCTTTGGATCTCTACTGATTGTTGATTGTCAGTGCAAAATGGAGAGAGAAGCCATGGCTCTTTCAGTCTGAGTGAGGGATGCCAAAATACTATATCAATTGTTGGTGATTTAGATTTAGATTTTAGCTGAAAATGTTCCTGTTCTAAACACCATTGGAGAAGCATTGGAATATATATTTTAATCAGTATGCCACACACTATATTTTGGGTGTTTTCGGGAAATGGAAAGCCAAATTGAACCACTTTTTCATCATTACCAGTCAACTACACAGGAAAGAGAGAATACGAGGTTTGGGTTGAACTACGGGGGGGGGCCTGCTGTCCTTACACAGGCTGCATTAATACATGTAAGGATCATGCATAAATGTGGGATTTTATGCATACAGCGCACACACACACACACACACACACACACACACACACACACACACACACACAAACAAGTCACAGTGACTTTTTCCACTTGTTAGTGTTGTCAGGACTCTGCTGTGCTGGTTTAGGACCAGAGCGCCACCCTATGGCTGCTGCAGGAAGTGCAAATTCTCTCTTTAGCCAGCACAGAATTTTGAAAACTCTGAATGTGGGTCAAATCCTAATCAATAATTAACTTCCATGTGCCTTTTTGGTTATGTTTTTTGCTTGCTTGCATGTAGTGTACCGGAGTGAGATTAGATTGATTGATTGATTCACATACTTAGGCTGGTGGAGAGACTGACGTCACCAGCCTCTTCCAAAAAACAGAGCCTCCGTTTTAAACCTATTTGTGCACCAAGGTGAGTTTAATCTCCATCTCAAGTAGTTTGCTCGCTGGCAAT